>APFE030422528.1:45059-141950 GCA_000404065.3 Pinus taeda | reverse complement strand
ATGTATTATAGATAGAGAAGATTATAACCAGGAAGGGTGGAACCAGCATGGTATTAAGATGATCAATCAGTATCATGTACAGTAGAAAACAATGCAGTAAAGTAATATATATAAATAATTGTGTCCCTTTTGAGAAGAATCTATCGTCAATGAGCTGTCCTGTTAAAGATCATAATGTAAATGATATTAACTTGCTTCAATAGAATCCATAATTCTTGTCCTCATAAAAATAGTGTACTTCATACCATGAAAGGGAATCAATAAAATGTGGTTGAGATGAACTAAGAATAATCCCACAAGAGAAAGGAAGGGTTGCTCTCGAAAATACTCCCAAAGTGTTCCTTTTCTGAAGGGACAGCATTTGCGTGCATTTTTGTCGTTCCTGTTGTTCCTTTTTCAAAGGGACATCATTTTCGTTTTGCTATTTATTTTCTAAAGGAATAACACTTTTTGGTTCAGCCATTCATTTTGCTGTTCCTTTTTCATGGTTCATTTTGCTGTTCCTTTTCGAAATGGAACAGCTACTGTTCCTTTTCGAAATGGAATAGCACTTTTGCACTTTCACGTTTTGTTGTTCCTTTTCGAAATGGAACAGCTGCTGTTCCTTTTCGAAATGGAACAACACTTCTGCACTTTCACGTTTTGTTATTCCTTTTTGAAATGAAATAACACTTATGCATTTTCACGTTTTGCTGTTCCTTTTTGAAATGGAACAGCACTTTTGCACTTTCACATTTTGTTGTTCCTTTTCGAAATGGAACAGTACAACATGCTTACAATGTTGTACTGGTTTATTGTGGTGAGGGTGTAGAATTAGTTGAGCAGGAAACTGTGTAAAGAATGGAGCATTGTGATGATGTGGTTGATTGGGTTGTGTGAATGAATATGATATGCAAGTAGGATGTTGTGGAAGAGCTGGTGGAGAATATGGAGAATGTGCTTGTGCTACAAGATGAGGGAGAGTAGTCATGCAATCATAAGGTGAACCATGCCAAGATTGGTGGTTATATTGAAATTGACATGGCTGCCCTAACACATTAGTATTCCATAATGGATTATGCAAGTAAGAGAATGTAGAAGAAGTGTTTTGAACCATACCTGTAGGCCATGATTTCCATGGTTTTGACCTTGTTGCAGCTTTCTTACCTCTTTGATATGCTACTTCCACATTAGATAAGGAAGAACAACCATCTACGGTATGCTCCTTTCGGTCTTGAGTAAAAAACACTTCATCAAATTCTCGATTTTTATGAACCTGCAAGACATCCAATTTTTCATTTAGAGAGCTAATAAAATCAACTTTAAATTTTTCAAATAAAACATTGATTTTAGCTCTTATGTCTCCTATTCTTGTAGCAGATTTGGAAAAGAAGGAACAAACATCTCTAGGATTCTTACCAGCCTTGGAGATTCCTCTTGAATACCTTATGCACAACTCACGAACATCATCATATGATAATTGAAAAACATCACCTTTTCCTATCAGATTTAAGAGTTCTAAAAATTTATCTTTGATTCCTTTAAGAATGAGTGTTTTTAAGATCTCTTTCTCCAAATGCTTATATTTTGATTTTTGAAGGTTGTAATGAAATCGATCTACATAGTCCTCCAAACTTTCATCTTCCCTTTGTATCATATTGAAAATATCTTCATTGGATTTGCAATAGTCTTGGTACTTTTTCAAGAATATGTTCTTCATGTGCTCCCATGATTTGATGCAATTCCTACCTAGGCTCATGAACCATCGGAGAGCTGCTCCTTTTAGAGTAAGAGGAAACACTTTCAATCTTTGATCATTAGTACAATAATCATATCCTCTACAAAGTATTTCCAACTCAAACAAGAATGTATCTGGATCTTCATTTGCTAAACCATGAAAATTTGGTAAAGATGGGGGAACTATCTGCATTTGTGTCACTCCTCCTAGATTTTTGATAGGAAATTCAAAAGTAGAAACGTGAGCCATTTCTTACCATAGTTTAAGATGTTCTTCATGTGTTTCTTCGAGGCTCCTTCAAATGTTCCTGTCAATCGGTTAGTGAAATGGGTGGTGCTTACATCACCACTTGCGTGAGATCATGTGATTCATTTTTTAAAAGTTTCTATCTTTTTCCTAATCATTCACACAAAAATTAAAACATCTATTTCTACCCTAGGTTCTTTAACAGTCTTGCTGGAAAGCGGACAGGGGAGCAGGGCTTTTACATGCTCCGTACGCAAGTTCTTACCTTCTGCTTTTAAGATCCAACTCTTCCCTAGCAGGCACTCATCAGATGCACACTACTCTTTAAAAATGGCTACACTCTCCCCGGCAACAACGCCAAAATGTGGAGCGACAAAAAGGTGTCTTTTTAACTCCTAATTACCTCACATTAATTGTCAACCCAGGGACGACTTTTTATTTAAAGAGTGTACTCAGTCTGAGGCGGCTATTTACTCAAGAGTAATGTTTAGTAGTACAGTGTTCAGAGAACACAAGAGTAAACAGATGCTAAACTATGACTAAATTACTTCAACAGGATAAAATCACACAAGGCAGCTTATCAGTTAAGGGTGCGGAAGCGATAACCCATCCCTCTAGAAACTGATGGAAATGAAATTAGAGCATGGACCATAGGTCTGGGAGCTAGGCAGCGACTAGTGAGGCTCACTACAGCCTTAGGCCTTCTCTCACACCAAAGTAGCAAATGCAAGTAAATGGAACGGTAGCAAGTAAAATAGAACAGCAAATAGGAAATGGAATAGCAAGTCTAAAATGGAACGGCCGTAAATGGAACAACAAACTAGAATTAAAGGAATCTGAACAACAAACTTTAATTAATGGAAATGAACAACAGCAAAGCCAAATTAATAGCAATCTTTACTCTAAGGATAAATCGAACAGCACAAGGAAATAGAACAACATTGATTAATGATGGAATATGAAACAATGCTGGAAAGTCAAATATAAATACACACGGCACACCTTAATAGTAATCTAATAGGGTAATCCAATTATCAGTCTTAGTTATAAAGAATACGACTGTATGTTGTAATGGAACAACAACGTCAATAGATTCAACAATCGCAAGGAAATATAATTTCTAAGATGAAAATAATACCAATGGTCAAATGTTACAACACAGTCACTCCATAATTGAATAGCAACAGTATCCTGTAAAAACCATTTATATCAGCACTTAAAGAAACAACAATGCGTTGCAAAATCGATATGATATTTCTGTCTCAGAAAATGAGATTACGTGACAGAGCTATGATGTAAAATAATATAACATACCATATTACCAAATAAAATGGATAAGCAAACCACGCATAAAACGAAAGAATATAATATACAGTAGCAGCACCAGAGGCTGGGCCCTTAGCCGCCAGCGGACGCTGCTGGGTTACTTCAGAAGGAAAAGAGTGAACAACAACTCCCAAATCATGTATTAATCAGCAAATTGTTGAATCAGTACAACAGCAAATGCTTGAGAATTACAGCATGCAACAATCCCTATCCTATGAATAATCCACCATCATTCTTCATCATTTTTCATCCCCCAAAAATCATCCTGAAGTCCTCCCCATCTCTGATCTTTGTTTTCATTTAAATAGAGAGATCAGAGAGAAGTTACAATAAAGATAAGTACAACATGATTTCTTTTACAAAATTGGATTTATTCTAACCATTTGATCAACAAGAAAATATATTTCCTTCCATCTCTCAACAAAAGCAAGACGAATTTGGCTTTGCAGCTGAGATTTGGAGGACAGCCGCAACAGAAAATCTGAGAAACTCATGCTCAAAGAACCCTCAGTTTCTCTTAGTACAAGCCGAATTTGGGCAAACCATTCCTATTAAAGTTAATTGGGCCCGTTCTAGACAAAACCCATGTTTCGGATTTCTCAGATTCGTCTTCATTTGCTCAAAATCTCAACCGCAAAACTATCATGCCTTATTCCAGCGAATTTCTAAGTTGGCACTTTTAAAAATCAAATCTTCAATCTGGAAGTTACCTTGGAGGCTAAAAATGGTGAATAATGTTATAACCAACTTATTAGAACTATCATTGATAAAATAATTCATAATCATCAATTTATTAGAAATAAAGGAGAATAAATAATATTCATTCATAAGAGCATCAATAATTTATAAAATGGATTTAAATGATAAATTATAACAAATGATATGATGAAGAATAGTGGAAATGGGCAGGATAAGTGTTCAAAAGTGATAATAATAATGGCATATTAACGACTCAACAGATCTTAGGAAACAATTTTATCCTTCAGGATACATGCAGCAAGTTGTTATTGCTTGGTATCATCTGAGGCAAGGTAAAGGGCAGAGTGTTTAGGATTTTACTTAGGAGTTAAAAAAGAAAGCATTGGCATTTGGAATTTCATTGGAGACACATGAAACTTTGTTAAAATACATCGGCAGTTTACATTCATATTTGGAGCATACATTATTGATGTTTAATACTGATGATTTTGATGAAGTGTGTGTTCATGTCATACATATTGAGTCAGGTGGTAGACCATTCAAGTTTTCATCACAGTCATCCAAAGAGTTGGAAATCAAAGATTCCAATGACAGTAAAGGGAAGAACAATTCAAAGACAAATAAATCAATGATGGCTTACAAGGAAAGACCTACTTGTTCTCATTGCCAGAGAATCAGTCATGATGAATCTAAGTGTTGGAAACTTCATCTATAACTTAAGCCCAAAAAGTTCCTTAAGGAGAAGGATGAAAAGAAGGAAATTGCAGTAGTCTAGCAAGATCTAGGTTCAGATTTAGGGGATGAGAGGAGGATAACTACCATGGTTATGACAAGTAAAACTTCTGACATTGGTTCAACTTCAAAAACTATTTCATCTTCTTCAAAAATAAATCCTTCACATGATGATAAAAGAGCTGAGCTGTTTAACATAAGGATAACTTCTAAGCATACAAAGATAGATGCAATGTTTGACAGTGGATCATAGGCGAATTTAATATCTGAATATTTAGTTAAAAGTTTGGGTTTGGAAAGACGGAATCATCCAAGACCTTACCCATTAGGATGGCTAAATAAATCAACTCAGGTAAAAGTCAACAAACAGTGTCTATTAAGATTTACCATAACATCTAATTACATTGATGAAGTGGAATTCGATATGGTTCCAGTAGACATATGTGGAGTTGTCTTAGGAAGTCCTTATCTTTATGATCGTGATGCAATATTTTACAGGAGAGAACATAAATATCACCTTAAGAAAGATGGGGTTGAATTTATTGTCAGGGCACATCAAAACAAAGATCACTTGGATTCAGTTAATGTTAATCAGATGAAGCGATTAATAAGTTCAAACAAGAAATTTGTAATCATGTGTATGAAAGGACAACATATCAATCGACATGATGGTTGTTTAAGTTATGATACTCAGCTTAAAGATGGTTTGAAAAAAGAGAGAGAAACTATTCTAGTTCTATGTAAAACCAAACATCTTATTCATAAGCAGGGATTACAACATGAATTACAGTGTGTGCCTAAAACTCTTCTTCGTAATGTCAGAATGAATCAATTTAGTTTAAGTTTGGAACTTAACAGTTGTAGGGATATAGGTCAGTCCTATGGAAATTCATTGTTCAATTTGTCTTGTATTGTGTCACCATGTCATGTTTCAAATAGTTTGGAAACCTCTTTTCAAGTGGAGAGGAAATATATTTATTTTCATATCAAAGCCTTTTCTAAAGTAGTGTCAAAGTGTCTAATGGGAACTTATGCATCAAAGGAAAGTGTTAATCAATGGAAACATCATTCAAATGAAGGAAAAGTGATTCAAACAAATCAAAAACTAAATCAATACTTTCAAAGACAAACTAAGTTGCAGCAAACTTCACCTTATAGCTTGGCGGGTTCATTGCATCAAGTTCACTTAGTAATCAGGAAGAAAGAAAGTATGTTAAATCAAGTAGCTGGTTTGATGTCAAAAGAATCTTTGATTGTCTCTCTCATTCTGCAAAATAGATTGTTTATACATGTTGATGGTATTAAACAACATCTAGTAGAGACTGCTTTCAAAGATTATGAATCACTAACTCATGGTTCTTCATGGAAAGAAATTAATTGCCATATTCATAACATGTTGTTTTCCCAACGTCACAAGTTGTTCATACTACAAATGGATGGAACAGGTCACTAACTCAAAATGTGCCATGGTCAACATCATCAGGATCATCACTTGTAGGTGATTGATCGAATGTATTGGTACATCATTAGTTCAAGGTGCAAAGAGAGGGAGTCCTACCCTCATCGATTATTTGTTTAGTCAAAATTTTGTGGTCCAAAAGCTTTCAAGTGGAGAAGATTGATCCAAGAGGATCTCATTAGACCAATTGCATAGGTCATCATCAGTGTTTAGATTCATCATCAATTCAATTCGGTGCCGTGAGCTTTGATAGTGTCGGTTATGGATTAGGTCGTTCAGGTAATATGGTTTTCATGGCGTTCAATTGATATGGGTTAGTACCTGGCTATTGACCTATGTTCATCGATAGTTCTACCAGGATTAGTCGACAACATGTGCTTTGTCATTCATCTTCGCAGGTTTTGGTGTCGACATGGGTGTTGTCCATGGCAGAGGTTCGATATGTCATTAGGGTTGTCTTCGCAACTATAGATTGTATCAACAATATGTATTTGGTTTTGTCACATTATGACAATATTTTGTACATGGGTTTCTAAAAAACAAAATGAAAACCCTAATCCTAATCTACCAAATACACTATCAAATCTATCACTTATGTTGCAACCCTATCCATCTACATTACAATGATATGTATTTGAAAGAACTATACATAAACCTATGTTAAAATCATCTAAACCTAAGTCCTACCTATTATCGCATTCAAACTATGTGTTAACACCTAGTACCTAACTCTAAACCTTTTTTTATTAACCCTCGAGGTATGGTTAATTATGATCATTACATTGTAA
Organism: Pinus taeda; assembly: GCA_000404065.3. NCBI lineage: Eukaryota > Viridiplantae > Streptophyta > Pinopsida > Pinales > Pinaceae > Pinus > Pinus taeda. Next base: position 134,983 of record APFE030422528.1, on the reverse strand, counting down.
GCAATTAAATACATAGTTAACCATCACCTCTGACTGTGGGTAGCTTAACCACATCAAAAACATGTGACCGAGCATTGGATAGACCATCGAGTAACGCCAGTCAGTTGACCACGTTAGAGTGTTCACCGCAACAGAAGTTGACATGTGAACTAGGCATTGGTTAACTGTTGGGGTCTTCGAAACCATAGAGGTTAGGTGGGAAATCGTGAGGTCATCACAAACTACACTAGGTCATGTGAACAACGAGGATTAACCATGGGTGGGTTGGTCGCTAGAACTACGGAGATAAAACCTCCAGGTGGCCACCAAGGGTTAGACCGCTTTGTCACATGCCAGCAGTCCACCCAATCCATACTTCCCTAACTGCTAGTGGTTTGGAGTTTAATGCAATGTTTATTTTGGAGTTTTATATGGTTTTTTTTGTTGGCACTAATTCAGTGACCATGCAACCTAGCCTAGGTGGCATTAAACAACAAGACCGAACACTTAACCCTAACCAAACTCAACCAAATTCATCTAAAAATCATCCCAAGGTGGTTTTATGTACCTACAGGCCTTTAAAAGGTGGATTTTCCTTCATTGGTCAGAGGAGAGTAGTTTTGGTTTTTGTATGCAGATTCTGGAGGTCATAGGCAGTTTTTTGTTTATTGTAACAGGAGCATCCAGAGTCATAATTGGGAACCGTGATAGGCGTTGGGAATCTGGTTCAGAGAGCTATCCATTGAAAGTGATCATAAGCTCCTGTGTGAATATTCAATCTGAGCAAATCTCTATGTAATCGACCTCATCTGTTTCAATCCTAATAAAGCGGTCGCCCATCTTTAAAGTAGACCTAGAGACGCAGTCCATCAGGGACGAACTCCATAATCGACTTTGTTGTCTAGTATCACTGTGTTTTTACCATTTTCACTTCTGTTATACATCTTTCTTATGTTTAATCAGTTGTCGTAAAGTCTTTTTCTCAAGCAGTTTTCCTCGATTTTTGTGCTTTGAGCTAACATTTAATTCATTAATGGTTAATGGATTCTACATCAATTTAAGTCTCTAATCACATTCAAATCAGTGGGGGATTTTCGTCCTAAGATAATTTCACCTCATGAACCTCTAGAACATTATATTGATGTGGGGGGTGTCAAAACCCAATGTTATGTTGGTTCTTCACACCTCTATAGATTATGGGAATAGTTGTAGAAGGATAATCTAATAGATATCCAATTAAGTTGTTGACTAGCAGAGTAGCTGAGTATGCAATCAATTGAATTGTCTATGGATTGGTCAAGTAAACTAGCGGAAATTTAATTGGGTGGTCAATTAGAAAGTTTTCCAACTAAGTGATAAGAGTAATCAACTAGATGGTTTGGTCAACTCAAGCATTCAAGTGGCTGGCAAGAAATGAGTTGACTGGACTGGTTATCTATTTAATGAAATAATGATAATTTCATGGAACTATCGATAGTCATTTGTGGGATAAATCTCCCACAAATTAAGGAATTTGGTTATATTTGGAAATTATAAATAAGGGAATCTTTGGTTTTAATATGTATCACAAAAACTTATAGAAGTAAGCATTGTTACATTATCATGCACTATGATGTTATGATCACAATATGTTGAGCATAAGTGTTGTAATGGTGTCTTTAGGAACCACTGACCATTTTGGAGCTAATTACTTTAATATATATTTCTTTTATATTATGTTTTCTATCCTATGTTCTTAGGTTCAATTGCCAACATATTACATTTGTCCCACCTTAATGAATAATTGTATTATGGTTTTTTGTGGATATTGAGACTTATAATAAGCATGTTAAATCCCAATATAAAAAATTGGTTTGGCCTCATATCTTCATAGAAAGTAACTTGGACCTAGTTTATGATCAATATCATGACAAATTAGAGGTAGGAAAGTTAGAACCTTTCTAGCATATGCCTTAAATTATCAAATTTTTGGATTCATAATTATATTGGGAGGGGGTGAATCAATATAATGACAATTTATATATATATATATATATATATATATATATATATATAAACTAGACAAGCATCTTAAAAAATCAATCTAAAAAAGTCAGAAAGTAACATGTAGATGTGGAAACAATTACAGGAGAAAACAATAAAAAAATTGTATATGAAAAATATCGTAGTCTCCAACCTATAGGAGATACCAATCCACTCCAATTATTTGAAGGACCAACCTACTAGAGACATTAATCCCCTCTACTATTTTAAAAATAGCAACACGGAATTCCAATTTAATTTTTCCTTGAATTAAATTGTAATTATATTCTCATAGCAACTTGTAATAGTTAATTAAGTTAAATTGAATTAATTGACTTAGGAAATTCGAGTTAAAATTCTATCTAGAGTCATGTAGAGTGATCCCCAAATTTTAGGGGCCTGGGTTGAGTTCTTTGGAGTTGTAATTAGATAAGTAATTCTAATTGAGTTATAGTCAGTTAAACTAGTTCTAGCTATTGGAGGAACTAGTAGAGGTCTAGCAGTGGAGTAGTGCACCAGTGCATTACCAGTACCAAACCATTTAACTAAATATTCAATCACAAATAATTCATGCATGTTAGTTCAGCTCAAGATGCAATTGAGTTTTGATTGTGAAGTTATGGGGAGTGGATTTCCCAATTAAATGTGGGTTGATTACTCTAGGGAATTCGCAACGAAGTAAAGGCTTGGCGGGAAACACAATTGGCTAAGTGTTGGCTTGAGTTGGATTGTGAGGCAAAGCTTTAGATTGTACTAATGTAGGAATTGTTCATGATAAAAAAGCATTATATTTGTTTCTCAGATCTTTCGGTTAATACAATATATATAGTTGGGCTTTTTAGAAGTTTATTTCCCTAGAGAAACATTATGTTATGTGTGATTTATATTCCTCCTTTTCTACTTATGGTCGCGAAGTGCTAAGGTGTCATGAGTCATAAAGGGTTGTTCATCCTTATTTTGTAAAGTGTAAAGTCTGTTGTAAAGATCTACCCATGGTTCGTGGACCATGGGATTGTATAAAAAGAGCTAAGTAAGTAAGCTCTAAGTAGTATTAAATTTTTGGGTGTAGAAGACAAGGCTTGGAGTCTTCGTAGAGAATTCTAAGTTTTGGGACTTAGTGTAGGTAGAGGCTGTACAGCAGAGTGCACAGAGGCCTAGGGTAAAAGTTTGCAACTGAGTGAGTGGACCTCGACAACTGTGTGTGCAGGGTGGATAGAGTTTGTAATAATATGAAGATATCAATAAAAAGAAGTATTCCACAATTCTTGTGTATCTAATTCATTTTAATGCATCTTGTCATATCAGCTATGGATTTCATTTACAATGCTTATGTGATGTATGAATGTATGTAATTATGTTGGTTAATTTAATGAAAGTGACAATCTCAATTTACGCAGCACTAACTGTGATTGTTTAGTAAGATAAGTAAAACACTTAAGATAACTTGGGAATCTATACAATACGATGTCATAGTAGTGTGAAAGTACCTGGACCACAGGTTAGGGCTATGCAAAGGTCATTCATACTCCTTCGCGGAGGTACTAAAGGATGGAATAAAGGGCTAGACTAACAATGCCCAAGAGATTAGCAACTTGCACGAAAGTAGGAACAAAGGGTATAAACCAACATCATGACCATCTCATGATGTGGAAACTTGGTTCCAGCATCCCCCCATATTGCTTCAGGTTAGACTTCGGTCCACGCTTCGCGGGCTGATGCTGAAAGGGCTAGTAGTGTAGGGATTTGTTTGGATAACTAATGCTAAACCTGGGTCAGGCCCCATGCAGCCAAAAAATCATTCTGTTGTCAGGACCAGAATCTGCATAAGAGATGTGTGATGTCGTATCACTAGAATCCTACTAAGAAATAGATCAGACATTGATTGGACAGAAAGATCCATGAATTCATGGTGCTTGACAATAGAAATCTGCCACTAACAAAGGAATAGTGTCTGGACAGATACTTATATATAGAAATTCATGAGATCTTTTCTGTTCCTTTCCGGTTAAGTTATACAAGTGGATCACAAAGCTAGCAGATAGCCAAGTAAGGTGGAGACATGATGGTCCTATTGTCTAGAACCCAGAGTTAGTATAGAGACTGGAAGCCTCTAAGGATAAAATCATTGGTGTTGTCAACCATTGGCTCGATCACATCATAGGAGGATTTGTAACTGAATTCGCGATCAATACATCAGTTAGCTATAGCGAGGCAGAGCAGCGCTTTTTCAAAGGTCCGCAAGATAACTACTTGAAGTCTTTGAATACCTAGATTAAGATGTTATTATGAGAAAAATGGGTTATGCAGCTACCTTGATGTTCGGAGCTATGCGAAGTGGAAAGAATTAATAAATGAAGGAAGAAAGGGTCCTGATTATAGCCCATTGATTTCACCTCCATTATGTGACGAAGAGGGAGTAGCACAGGCTTCTTCACGAAGTGACATTTAGCTGATAAGACAGGAATTCCTGTGACTTCCACCTCCACTCACACCACCTCCAACTTCACCACCATCACCTACGACTTCACCCATACCACCACCACCTCCACCGCAGTTCAGCATGGAAAATTCAGTGAACTTGCCTTTGTTTAAAGGCTTGGGAAATGAGGACCCAGACCAATTTTGGTTCATCATGAAAGCTATATGGGAAGTGTTGAGGGAAATGTTCCCCTAGGGCTTTTGGGTGGAAACCCTAGCAAACTGAAAGTTGTCTAAACAGAGAAACACACATTCACACAGCCATTATGCTATTATAAGCCAATTCTATAGTGAGAGGGGCGTACCTCAGGTCCTACATTCAAGAAGTTCCTTTAGGGTCCAAACCCTTCTTCAAGTCCCTTTCGCTCCTTTGTCCTGCAAAACAACCTATTCCAAAGAACACAGCAGTATATGGACAAAGAATTTTAAAGAAATCATCTTCATGCTATAAAGGAAGGTAGTTGGTTATGAACTTTAAACAACCATTCACATATGAATTCCAACATGAATATCATAAACATAAAGAAGATGCATATCAGGAACCAAGATGTGTTTCTTTATTATAGACAAATAGAATGTACAAAAGTAATAATATCACCCGAGTAACCTTTCGCAGGCTCTAAGCAAAGCTTCCTTCCAAATCCGTCCAGCCTCAAGCCTTTAGCATATCTCCTTCCATGACTCACTCCATGATGCCATAACTAGTGGATGAACATCAACACACAAGGAAACAAAGGTTTCCTATACAAATGGGGGAAGTGCATAAGGCACAAGGGTCTTTAGACCTGGTCATGGGAAAAATCTCAGTATAATAACCTTTCTCTCTCTTCTCTCCTCCCTTAGGCCTTCCCTTTGAGGTCTTTTTTTACCTCTCCCAAAGTAGTTTTTTAGTTGGGAGTTGGCTGGGAACAGTTGGGCCACGGGCACTAACAGGTGATCAGTAGGTAAAACCTGTGATCTCCACCCGAAATTAAGGAGTTTTATATTTTTTTAAGTGTTTTAATACATATACGCACATTGGGTATATGCCTACCCGTGTATACACACGTTTAACTTAGGGCAATGTTGCGTATAAGGAATAAAACACTGTTTTTTAAATTTTGGACCAAATCTAGAAGGAGGGGTTGCCCTAGGCCATGAGTGCAGCATCACAAACCATAATAGTGAGATTTGGAGCTATAACAGATGCCCCCTAATATATGAGGTCAGAAGGGGTACATGGTGGCCGAAATGTATTAAGCAAGTACATGGAAAGGAAATCTTCCAAAAATCGAGGAGTACTTCACCATAATTCAGCCTGCCAAGCCACAAAAGGAGATCAGAAAGAAACACTGTCTCAGGTGGGCATACCCATGCTCAGAGAAAACAAAGCATGTCCGCATATCAAGTACAAGCAGATACATTAAGTATACAAGTATAAATGACTGGAAAATACATAATGGATCATCTGATCACGATCGAACAAGTACATGTCTGAATATCACATATAATACTGTCAATGATGTTAAAAAATACAATGGATCACTGATATCAAAGACTGATCCCAAAAGGTACCAACTGAACATGATGGAAAAGGATGGTACTACACTGCAAACTTAGGTGCTAGCATATAGAATGTCGCCATGACTGACTGCAACATATAAGGTGGAGTGGTATCAACTGGTAGCAACAGGAGCAACTGTCAAGTGAACCAATGAATGCTGATACAACGTGAGGTCTTCATCGACCGCCGCGGTACATTTCTACACCATGGGAATAAATGATCTGAAGGCGACCATGTGAGAAATCATTTGATTACTAGTCATTGATGTATACCGTTAACAAACGTGAGACTACTCACCGATAATGATAATGAGAATCAAGGTACCTAGTACAATCCAACAAGTGCGAATAGATGAGATGAAGTCGAACACCTGTAAGAAACTATTGATCAGGAGATAATGATGGTTTCCCACTGTCGATAATGAAGGATCTACCACTAATGACTGCAAACCCCAAGGAACTGCCAAATGGACTCTGGATCTCTGCCCCAAAGCAATGAGTTAGAGTTGATAGGGAAATATCCACTAGAAGGAAGGCATTAAGGCATCCTTCATCAATCTAGCGCGAGTGTAACCCATAGGCCAATAATGTGGAAGGAATCGGATGAAAGAGATGTAGTAACCCAACTGTAGTATGTTTTCGGTGTACACAAAATGTGGCTAGCGCATGACAAAAACCCTCTAAACCAACCAATAATGAAAGCTGACACAGAGGTGAGGTATCCACCAATAGGGTCAAATGGAAACCAAGGTATTGCATGAATCCCAATGTGTGATAATGTAAGCTGATGTCGAACACAAGGGAAACCACTCAGTCAAAGACCCATGATACTGATGGATGTTGAGCACAAGGTAAACTATCAATAATGAAAATAGGGCCAGGGTTCAGCTCTAGGCCTGTCCTCAAAGCAAGATGTCGTCGTCAATAAGTACAAGATCTGCCAGCAAGAAGTCAATGGAGACCTTCTCAAACCGGCACGAGTAAAGGACCAATATAGCTGATGTGATAACATACATGACACTGACAACCAGGGATGGCCGACTAAAAAATGAGTCAAGAGACACCATAGAGAGGCCGACTCAGGCTAACTTCCCTTGAACAAAAGCATGACTCAATGTGACTATGTGGCAACATATATGACTCTGTATAAGTTCGTCATGCAGGAGGCACGAACAAACCCTCCATATGATTGGAAGAGATAACCAATCGAGGGAGAACTGACTCAATAACAAGGTTAAGGCATACCTAAGTCAAACTAAATCCCACCCACACAGAGGAGACTTTGTTTTGAGTGCTTTGTTCAAGGGCGACATGACTGACTCTAGTTGCCAATAATAAATGGAAATATTGTCCTATTCCCACTCTTTTTGGAATATTAAATTTTTTTTGTCGTTTTCTGTTGAGCTTGAAAAAGAATAAAATAATGCTATGGTATAGTGGAAAGAATGAGTGTCAGTGAAACAAATGATCTAATTCCTGGGAATGGAACTTCCTCTGCTCAATGCAGGGAGGTGAAAAATAGTCAGTGACACTTAAAGGTATGTTCCTTCCACGGGTCAAGGTGCGTCAAGTTGCAGAAGTCAAAGGTATGCAAGGTTGATTTTGCAGTGATCATGGTCAAAATTTGGCTTAAACACGAGTCCAAGTGAAGCCGGCTCTAGGCTAAAAGGTGCAAGAGGTCAACATGAAATGCAGTAGTACAATTCAACACAAAGGAGCCTCTAGGGTATAAGGCCAGAACAAAATGAAGAAGCTAAGGGGAATGATTCTTCAACGCATAAGTCATGGTGGGACTACAAAGGACTCCCAAGCCTACTCAAATTGGAGCAGCATGGGCAACAAATGTCAGTGAGGTGCTAACTACGATGTCCATGTAAAGGATGGCTCTACCATCGTGTCATGATTTAAAAAATCGGCGAGTGAAGATGGCTTATGAACCATAACATGATGGGGTCGACCCTATGGCAAATGTATCAGCGAATAAAGGCTAGTATTCATGATGCAATGGAAAAATGGTGTCGCTAACCTATATGCCAGTAAGAAAATGATACCTGCCATGACGGGTCAGCAGTCATGGAACCTTCTTGAAACAATCGAAAAACGTCCAAAATGTCCTAAAAAACAAACCATTCTCGACATTCCAAGCTCCCAAGTTAAAAGTCACATGAAGCCGAACAAAATAAAATTTTGAAAAAATTTTGCATTTCCAAAACTTATAAAAAGGATTTTGGACTCACCATTTTTACCATTTGAGTTGGAGAGAAAAAATTTGGAGCAAAAGGAGCAAACTTCCCGTATACCAAATTCGACCGTTCAAATTCTTCAAAATCTTCGGGGCATAACGAATGATCGCATGAAGAAGGAAACATTAGTTAGTGCTTTGCAGGATCGCACGCTAACTTGGTACATCAAGTAATTTAATGATAAGCCAAACACTGGGGTGGTGGACATCCAAACCATGCTGAATAAAGAGTTTAGTAGGCCTAAATCTAAGGCACAATTGATTGTGGGGTTCAAGGAAATCGTGATGAAGCCATGCAAGACAGCTTGGGAATTGGATCAGAGGTTGAAATGTAAAATCCATGAAGCTTATTTGAGATTAACAGATGGACAACACCGTGAGTGGTTTGTGGCTTCGCTCCTGCCACACCTAAGGGTTGTGTTGTCACAACAGAAGATTACGACTTAGGCAGAGGCCTTGGAGATTACAATGGGACTGCATTAGAAACCAATGCACGATGTGAATCTGGGGGTTCAACAAATCCATGCATAGTTGCAAAATCGTTGCCTTGAAATGCAAAGTTTGAAGCAAGATATAATAATTCAACCAGAGGTGCGCGAAGACGTAAGGTACTTGAAGTGTAAAGGTCAAGGGCATGACAAAGACCATTGCCTGATCTTTGTGAACTATATTGTAGGAGGAGGACTAATTCCTTTGAGGCCAAAGGTCCAGGTAGGACCAAGTGCAGGGCTTGCATTGTGGTGTGCTATATGTCAAGGAGTAGGAAAACATACGACGAATAACTATCATTTGCTATAGAATTTTGTACAAACACTGCAACGACTATTCTACAACTTCTACAGGTTAGTAGGGCATGATAAGCACAACTACAAAAGTTATGAATTGATGATGGACAGAACTCTTGCCTATAGGGTTCAGGCAGAAACACGACTCCTTGACCAGAGCACAGGGATGGCACGAATAGGCTTTTAGGTGCGTGAACGAGGCTGATGCAGAGGAGAACCTAGAAGAAGTCAGGGAAATTTAATCTACTACAACTACAGAGGACCAGGACACTATGCCCACGATTTCACTAACCCAATGCACCAGTCACGAAAATATTGCACTTTGTTTGATCATGAAATGGAGGATTGTCCTACGTTGATAGCAAGGATACATGACAAAGGGGTGTTGCCACATGACAAAGGATTGTTGCCACTGCAGCCAACTCAAAACCTGCAAATGATGAGGTATGAGCCTCACGAAGAGGATTTGAATGTGAATATAGTACTTCGAAGTGTAATTGCAATGGGAAATGATAATGGGAAACAATCTGAAGATAGGGCATGGGTTTGAAAAGTGTTGGAAAAATAGGCTCAATTTGATTTGGAGCATGCACACAAAACATTAATGGAAGTAAAAAAGAGCTTTGCTGAGGCCTACACCTCAAGGAGCAAGGATAAGCCTAATCAGGAAATGGACCCTTCTATGCTTATGACCTTTATAGAGACCTGCACGGAACTTTTGCATGATAGCAACGTTGTGAAGGGATTATAGGATCTTATAAATAGATGTGCAAGAGGCACTCTAGGTGAGCTACGTGTGGTACGAAATATTGGTAAGCATAAAGCAAGGACAGGACAAGAGATGAGACTAACCACGCAGATAGGAGAATATGAAATGGATCGGGTTATTTTAGATTTGGGGTCAGACGCGAATGTCCTACTAAAGTAGACTTGGGAGTGGATGGGAAGACCTGCACTATAGTGGTCTCCAATTCAGATAAGGATGAAAAATTAGTAAAAGATCATCCCCATGGGATAGCTGCAAGGAGTGACTGTAGATATTGAAGGCATGAGCACATTGGCTGAATTTGAAGTAATAGAAATTGTAGATGATAGCAACCCCAACCCTAGCTCATTGGCATTGATTGGGCTACTGATATGAATGGGGTAATCAACTGAAAGAAGAAAAAGATGATATTTTAAAAGAAATCACTCTGCGTAATAGTACCCCTAGATCCTACTGAAGGGTCGTGCTATACTAAACCAATCCACAATTATGAGAGTGATGACAATTTGGAATCCATATATAAGATAATAGCACGAGACAAATATTAGGTGAATCCAATAGCAGATGGACAAATTACATGGTATCACGAGAGCTCCTATACCTCAGACTCTAATGAAGAATTAGAGTGTTGGCAGAATCAATTACACGAAGTAACCACACTGAGTTGTAACATGATGACCTGATCATTGTGTTGTGTGTCATCAGAGGTGAGAAATATGCCCACTTATGATGGCCTAAACGATGTAGATGGATTTTTGGATGCATTTGAGAGGGCATTACCAGAGAAGCAATGGTTCCAGGCTTTCGACTAAGCACTGTGCACTACACCCGCAAGATGGTGGCGTACTCACAAGGGTAGATTTCATGACTGGTGTTAATGTAGGAGGATGATGAGAACATGCTTTGGGAAGACAAAGGTATGAATGATATAAAAATATGATGGGAAGCATGATCTGCACACACTTGGCCAAATGGGCTCAAGCTTATGGGGCAAAGCCCCAACTGGAATGGGTGCACTTGTTCTCACATACCTTGGATGTCATCCCGATGAACTAGTAATTGGAAACAAAGCTCCACCATGGTACAGGTGAAGGGGATATTTTGTGTGAATATTCATAGTGACATTCATCTTTCAAGATGGGTTTCACTATATTGACGAAGTGCTACAAGAAGTGAAAGCAGCAATCTTTAGGATACTACAGGATCCTTTGGATCTCATTAAACCTGATTGGACTACTCAGCTAAGCCACACACTGGAATGTTATAACGTGACTAATGAAGAAGAAGATGAGGATCCATGAAGTATTAACAACCCTAAAACATAGGGTCACTGCGAGGTTGAGGGACTGCAGATTGAGAATCTTGATATAACCGCACCACTAAAAACAAAATACATAAATATTGGTACAGAGGCGGAGCCCAAATTCGTGAAGATTGGAAATTACTAGGATGATGCGATGTTGAATAAGGTCAGTGAATTGCTCTGCGAATACCTGGATTTGTTCCCTACCAAGTTTACAAAGCTAAAAGGGATAATAGGAGACCTGGGCATTATGAAGATCACATTGAAACCCGATGCATAGCTAGTTTAGAAAAGACCTTACCATCGCAATTCGAAGTATAAGAAGAAGGTCCGCTTAGAGCTAGATAAGATGATCACAGTAAGCATCATTGAGCCCATAGAAGAATCTGATTGGGTAGGCCCAATGGTTGTACAAGAAAAGAAGTAGAAGGATGAAATAAGGATATGCATTGATCTCAGGAAGTTGAATGACACTTGCATACATGATTCTTTCCTGACTTTGTTCACTTATGAGGTATTGGATAATGTAGGTGGTCAAGAAGCATACTCCTTCACTGATGGGTTCTCTAGGTACCACAAGATAAAAATCGCACTGGAGGATAGAAGCAAGACAACCTTTGCGACTGAGTGGGGATGTATTCAGTACATGGTAATGCATTTCAGATTGAAGAATGCACCTGCGATTTTTTCACGCGTAGTCCTTGTTACGTTCAAGGAATTTATTCATAAGTTTCAAGAGGTATACTTTGATTATTGGACTATGTTTGGGCTGGTGGAACGCCATGTGGCAAGTTTGCGCGTAATGCTAGATACCTGTCGAAGGTACCAGATCATGCTCAATTTGAAGAAGTGTTTGTTTTGTGTTCCCTTTGGGACTCTATTGGGTCATGTGGTTTGTAGGCAGGGATTGATGGTGGATCTCATGAGGATCACAGTGACACTTAACTTGGAGGTGTCGAGGAGTGTGAAACAACTATGCACAACCTTAGGACATACTAGGTATTACAGAAATTTTATCAAGGGCTATGCCCAAACCCCCATGCCTATGGAGAAGTTGTTGAAAGAGGATGTCATGTTCTATTGGAACAAGGACTATAAAAAAATCTTAGATGTATTGAAAGAAAAGATGGTCACTGTGCCAATTTTAGTCCTCCCGGATTTGAAGAAGGAGTTTCATGTACATGTTGATGCATCATATATAACACTAGGAGTAGTACTGACACAGGCTAGCAAAGGCGAATTGGACCATTCTATAACATTCACAAGAAGAAGGTTATCCAAGGCTGAGAAGAACTATTCCACCACTGAGTGTGAAGGGTTAGCCACGGTATATGCACTCCATAAGTTTAGACACTATTTGCTTGGTGGACATTTTAAGATGTATACAAATCATTCTGCATTGAAATACCTGGTCAATAAGCATGTGTTGGGTGGGAGAATCTATAGATGGTTGTTATTGTTCTAGGAGTATGATTTTGAAGTTATTGCGAAGCCTGGACAACTAAACAAGGGAGCCGATCATATGTCGCACATCGAAATAGGGGAAGAGCCCACTAATTTGGAGTAGGGATTGCCTGACGCACAACTAATTGCAGTGCACATGGAAGATGGTCATTTTGAAGACATTATACACTTCCTAATGACAGGAACTACCCTAAAAGGTTACACCATCCAACAGAAGGAATTAGTGGTACGTGTGGCACACTTTCTGTCCTTGTTGGGCATCTGTACAAAATGGGGTCTGATGAAGTATTGTGACGTTATGCACTGGAGTTTGAAAGGAGAAGTATCCTCGCAGACGCTCATGGGGGCATCGCGGGAGGTCATTATGTATGGAGAGCGATCGTGTAGAATATTCTACGCGTAGTGTTGTGGTGGCCAACCCTCCATCAAGATTCAAAAGCTCACTGCAAGGTGTGTGATGTGTGTCAAAGGATAGGGAAGCCATCATAGAGGGATGAGCTGCCTCTAAATCCATAGATGACATTACAACCCCTTAAGAAATGAGCGATAGATTTTGTGAGACCCATTTAGCCCCAAGGTAAGAAGACAGGAGCGCAGTACATTATCATGGCGACAGAGTATTTGAATCGATGGATGGAGGCACAACTTGTGAAGGATTGCACAGGTGTGATTGTTGCAAAGTTCCTCTTTGAGTATGTACTCATGTGATTTTTTTGTCCAAATATTTTGATGAGTGATCACAGTATGCACTTTCTAAATGAGACGATCAACACGTTGACGGAGGAATTTCAGGTATATCACCAGAAAAGCACACCTTATCACCCACAAGCTAATGGGATGGTGGAAGCATTCAATAAAGTGCTAGAGAATGCACTGACCAAGGTTTGAAATTGTAAGAAAAGTGATTGGGACCTATGCATACTTGCAGTACTATGGGCCTATCCTACAACGTGTAAAAAGTTGACTAGACAAACACCCTTTAGGATTGTATATGGTGTTGAATCAGTGATTCCCGTGGAATACATTGTGCCTAGTCTGCGCATAGCAGTACTCATGAGTATGACGGATCACAAAGCCCTGGAAGAGAGGCTAGCATAGCTAGTTGAGCTTGAGCAAGAGATATTTCTAGCTAGATTCAACCAACAGGTCCAAAAGTAGTGAGAAAAAGCATGGCATGATTGACACATTAAGTTGCGTACCTTTAAGGTAAATGATATGGTTTTGTTATATCACAGCAAGTTTGATAAATTTCTAGGGAATTTTAGAATGCACAGGTTAGGGCCCTATGTCATTAAGGAAATTACCTTTACTGGGAAGTGATATCCATTCAAGGTAAAGGTGAATGGCAGCCGATTGAAGCCATACACTAGTGGTCCAGCCATGTGACTATATGAGGGTAGCACAATCTTAGCACTCTAGGTAGCTAAAAGGAGGTGTGGAACTATAAACTATACTACCCAGGTTGGGGAGTTGCGCAATTAGAGGATTGTGCGAAGCAAGGAAGTGTCAAAGGGTTTGCGACAGTGCGAAGGGAGCTGCGCTACCCAGGGAGTAATCACGTAGGTTGGCCGAAAAGTGACCGTTAAAGTCACTATTCATGATTTGATAGTACAAATGTATCAAAATGGAGTGGGTGGTCAGCATTTAAGACAAAATTTATGGGCCAGATCTGTGAAAATATGCCGCCAATCCGACATTAATGGACTGAATATGGGGGAGCGGTCAAATTAGAATTCAAAATGCCCTATAAATTATAGGTTGTTTCCCAGTGAAAAACACTTGGCATTTTGAGAATTGAGTTGTTGAGCTCTCAAATGCAAATGAACCGAGAATTCTTCGAAGCTCTAATAGTGAGTTCGGCACCTAAGCAATTACCATAGATGACATGAGAACTATTGAATAGCATCATATCGACACCTACAGAAGTTATGGACATCAAGGTAGTGACAGCCAAGGGGGGTGAACTGGAGGTTGTTGGTGAGGTAGAGGGAGTTGCTCTAGAGGTTGCCGAAGTGTTAGCTGAAGTTACCAAATCACCACAGACACCTATACCGAAGCCGACCCTAATCAAGGAGAGCACGAAGCATAAGAATGGAAAGCAGCCTGCAATACTAGTGCGCACATTGCTGAGAAGAAACCACCAAAGGACAAGCCCACCACATAGGACAAGGGAAAATCCATCAATCTAGAGTCGAAGGAGGAGGAAATTGAATACATCTTGATGGATGATGAGGACGTGGGGATGGATGTGGAGGAAGTTGAAGTCCAGGGTAGTGACCCTATCACTCGGTTGCTTGAGCATGTCCCTCTATGCAATGGAAAGACCAAGGTACCAAAATATATTGACAAGACTATGGTCCCCTTGCAAACCCCTCTACTATTGAATGAGATTATTTTTGAAGGACTATGCTTGGGGTAGGTTCCTCTATTAAAGCTCGAAGATTGGGACTTAGCTGACCATAAGAAGTTCCTACACCTGGCGACTGAGCAGCGAAGTGGCTCAGGCGAGTAGACAAGGTAGGTCTACATAGCCTGCTATGGGTGCCACACTACAACCACACCCCGATTATAGTATTGGTCATCATGCAGCTGTTATGCTTGGTGCATGATGGGTGTTTATGGCTGGAGGAGCCAATACCCATCACCAATAGATTGATCCATTGGATCACACAGCTTCCCTACATAGGGGAGAGTGTTTCCATGATGTTTGGTGGAAAAGGTGGTGAGCAGGTCCTCACAGAGGCCATGAAGGAGAAATTTAAGCTTGTGAAGAAGCTGCATGGATATGCCATAACAAGTATTAGTGACCCTACTGTAAAGGTGGCCACATATATTTTGGTAGGGAAGGTGATGAGGAAGTGTCAAGCCGATGAAGTGTTGGCACCTGTCATCACGCTAATAGCCCAATGTGCTAAAGGAGTCCAGTTCAAGTAGGCACACTATCACTGCGGTGAGTTCCTTGCGAACTTCCATGAGGTGCAGCAATTCAGAAAGGCGTTCCACTACATGTGGTTCTTGCTGTCTATTGTGCTCTAGCATTGGAGCAACTAGAAGACAGTAGATTCCCCTCAATCATGCCAAACCTACCAGAAGTAACAAAGTAGCTTCACTGTAGGCGACTAAGGATGTGCAGTGCATCAAGGACAACAAGGTCTTCTGAATATTGATGGAGATGAATATTCGCAGGGTTATCAATTCCAAACCGTGGTTATCACCTACGGTGTTTTCCAACTTGCAGGGCTATGCGGAGTTCAAGGTAGATTTTCACCATGTATCGATCAGGGCAGAGAAGGACCTTGCACATGCATGGTATGATTTGCCTTACTTGGCAACAGATGATGCCATTGATGCACTACTTGACCACTGGCTGGCAGAGTGGAGCACTACATTAGACTTGGCAGTGGGGGCAAGCAAGTCTACTACGCAGTGCAACAAGGAGGAGGCCAAGCTCAAGATGGTGTAGCCGGATGAGAAGAGGAAGAAGGAGGGTGATGACAAGGCCTAGGAGGAGTGCAATTCCGCTTAGTAGATGGAGAAGAGAATAGGTGGAATAGAGTGGGGCTCTAACAAAGGCATGAGGCTGCCTTCACGTGAGATAGAGGAAAAGGGAGACGAGTAGACAAAGTAGCATGACGTGGACCCGTAAGTGACATCCACCCACATTAAGTGTCCAAGGGAACAAGAGAAAGGAGGGTCAAGGAAGAATTCCAAGGCCACTAAGACGTCACTAGACCCAATCATCCTCACAGAGGGTGATTTTCACAACATTGGAGACAAGGTGCGAGATGTCACCGTAGAGGCCCTACAGCAGTTTGAGCAGCAACAACAACTAATATTGGCAGCCATCCAGACAAGTCTGTATGAGCTGCAGACCCACACATCACAGGTTGGTACCGTGTCCACCAACCTAGCTCGACACTTTAGAAGTTGTTGAGATGCTGCGTACGAAGGTCTCCAGCGTGATAGTGTTGCCCAATGGAGCACTAAGCATAGAGAATGAAGATGACAGGCCCACTGTTAGCTCCCTCAAGGGATTGGGGTTGAATTTGGTAGTGCTCCCTGGCGAGGTGCTCCACCTATTGAAGGATGGAGTGATCACAGAGCCGAGGGCCCACGAGCACCGTGCCCTATAGGTGATCAGCAAGCAGAGGATAAATAACAAACATATGGCCCTATAGAGAGACTCTATCGTCGCTATCGTGACTGAGGTAACTGACTAAAACAAGCATAAAATTTAAGTCATGGAGAAGGCATGCAGAATGGTCCCAAATTTGGCCATTCTAGAGGAAGAATTGGTCGAGGTGCACATCTGCAAGCTAGCTACAGGGGTGTGCAATGCTTGCACAGAGATGGATAGGGTTAAGCTAAAGTTGAACCTACAGATCGTCGAACTACAGTTGAAGGCCTAGCCTTCAACACTACCAGAAGTAAAGGAGCAGCATGAAACTACTATCATAGAGGTAATATTGGTGGTCAATAGTGTAGCAGTAGACTACACACAACCTTTCGAGCAGTCGTTCGAGGTCCTAGTGAGCTTCCAGGATGACCCTAAAGTAAAGTGGCTAGAGATAGAAGTGTGAGAACTGCAATAGTGCTATGATGAGGTAAAAGGAACAACGTGAGTTGTCACGCTCACATAGAGACTAGCAAACCTACAGGAGGCCAAGCAGCTGAAAGAACAAGTATATGTAGTGCAGCACAAGGAGATAGTGCTGAAGGCGTGACTCAAGCCTTGGTTGGATGAAGCTTACACGGTTACAACCTTTATTGAAGGAAATCTTGTGACTCTACAAGAAACTTAGCAAAAGCTTTAGGTTGACAGTAAAGGAGCAGTAGTTGAATAGATGGTTGAAGAAGCAAAGAAAGCAGCTGCACGGTGCACTACCAAGGTTGCGGTCATCCAGGTTGAGCTGGGATGTCTTCGCACTAAGGCCTCCGCACCCACAGAGTGAATCGAGGGTGAGTCATGATGTTTTTGTTAGGGACTTGTTGGGAATGAGATCCCCCAAGGACAATCTTGGGGCTAAAAGCCCATGTTTTGGATAAATTTTGTTATAAAGTTGTTATAAAGTTGTGGTCGTGGAGCAGAAAGGTGTCATGAGTCATAAAGGGTTGTCCACCCTTATTTTGTAAAGTTTAAAGTTGGTTGTAAATATCTACCCATGGTTCGTGGACCATGGGATTGTATAAAAAGAGCTAAATGAGTAAGCTCTTAGTAGTCTTAAGTTTTTTGGAGTAGAAGAAAAGGCTTGGAGTCTTGGTAGAGAAGTCTAAGTTTTGGGTCTTAGCATAGGTAGAGGCTCTATAGCAGAGTGCACAGAGGCCTAGGGTAGAAGTCCGCAGTTGAGTGCACTGACCCTTGCAACTATGTGCGTAGGGAAAATAAAGTCTGTAATAATCTAAAGATATCAGTAAAGAGAAGTATTCTGCAATTCCTATGTATTTATTCTATGTTAATGCATCTTTTCATATTGTGTATGGATTTCATTTACAATTCTTATGTGATGTGCAAATGTATGTAGTTATGTTGGTTAATTGAATGTAAGTGAGAATCTCAGTTTACGTGGCGCTAACTATGATTGTTTAGTAAGATATGTAAAACACTTAAGATAACTAGGGAACCTATACAATACATTGTCATAGCAGCACAAAAGTACTTATACCACAGGTTAGGGCTACGAGAAGGTCAATCGTACTCCTTTGCAGAGGTACTGAAGGACAGAATAAAGGGCTAGACTAATAGAGCCTGAGAGATTAGCGACCTACATGAAAGCAATAATAGAGGGTATACACTGACATCACAACCATCTAAGGGTGTGGAAACTTGGTTCTAGCATCCCCCCATAATGCTTTGGGTGAGACTTCAGTCAATGCTCCACCGGCTGATGCTGAAAGGGCCAGTAGTGTAGGGATTTGTTTGGCTAACTAACACTGAACCTCGGTTAGGTCCCACATAACCAACATTGACCAAGTTCACCCAATGTCGGGATGAGCTTGTAAGTGTCGCTATTACTATTTTTGAGGATGATATGGTAAGCCTAACTCTTCTAGGACTTCCCAAGAGTTGGAACAATTATCAATACTCTGTCAATGGGAGGGAGAAGCTACATATTGGTAATAGTTGTGGTTAGATTTGGAACAGGAAGATATTCGGAGGAATACCAAAGATAGATCCTCATAAAAGACTGATGATGAGGAAAATTGTGCCTTAGCGGTGAAGGAAAATAAAGGAAAGGGGAACTCATCCTATTCCAAATCGGATTATTGTCATGTGAGAAAGAAGAAGTTCATGTAAAAAGTCAAGTTCTTTCATTGTCACAAGCTGGGACATTTTTCTATAAAGTGTCTGCTCAAGAAGGTCGATAAGAAGACCTTAGGAGGAGTGGTAGGAGGTGAGAGTCTTGCCTCACAATTTGAACTAGACTTTACCCTTATCACATGTATGGTGTCATCGATGATGGGTAATGTATGGTACCTACATAGTGGAGCTTCTTTCCACATAACTAGTAACAAAGAGCTCTTCAATAACTTGGAGGAGAAGGATCTCCAGATGCATATCGAGATGGGTGATGATGGTAGGTATAGTGTTAACTGGCTTGGTATAGTTACCTTTTAGAGGGAGTCGGGTGCTCCCCTCACTTTGTGAGATGTTATGTATGTTCTTGGTTTGAATAATAACTTGATATTTGCTGTCATGCTGGAGGATAGAGGCTATGATGTGATATTTAGTAAGGGAAAAGAGTTCCTTTGTCACATAGACATGTGATAGTTCAAGAGGATAGGGGTTTGAGTGAAGAATCTCTACAAGTTGGAGGTAGAATATTATGTTTCCTTGAGCATGAAAGCAGATAGGGTGGAAATACAAGACATCATTGAGTTTTGGCACAGGTGGTTTGGTCACTCAGATCGTGGCGCTTTGAAAATCATGTAGCAAATTTCTATCAATCTTCCCAAAGGTTCACAAGAGCATGTTGACACATGGAAAGGGTTTACTTTGAGAAAATACACCAATCCTTCCTTTCATGACAAAGGAATTTGAGCACAGATGATCCTCGATTGAGTCCATTCAGATGTGTGTGGACCATTCTTGACAGCATCCATGACCAAGCACATGTATTATGTTGTATTTGTTGATGATTTTTCTCGTAGATGTTAGATCTTCTTCATGCAGAAGAAAGATAATATTTTTACAATTTTTTTTTAATTTAAAGCATTGGTCAAGAAAGATATTGGTAGGAAGGTTAAATCTCTTAGGAGTGATAATAGTGGAGAGTATGTGTCAAATGATTCTAAAAATGTATCTGTGGAAAAAGGCATTCGATGAGAGTTGACAACACCTCATAACCCACAATAGAATGGGGTGGTTGAAAGGAAGAATAGAAGCATAGTAGAGGAAGCACGGGTGATGTTGCATGATCAGGGCCTACCACTACACTTGTGGGCTAAGGCATGTAACACAACTATTTATTTATAGAGTAGAAGCCCCCATCGAACTCTTGGGATGAGTACACCAAAAGAGGATTTTTCAGGGAAGAGACCTTATGTGGGTCACTTCAGTATTTTAAGTTCATTTGTCTACTTCCATGTAACTAAAGATGCATGGAAGAATATTGAGCCAACCGTAGAGTTGGGAATATTTGTGGGGTACACTAATACATCTCACAACTATCAAGTGTACCTGTTTACCAACAATATGACAATGGTTTGCAGGGATGTAAAATTTGATGAAGAGAAGACCATGAGATGTTCCCTTGAGGGATATTTAGCTACATGTAGTTAAGGAGATTTTAGCTCCTAAGGAGCAACCTCGGAATGATGTGGAGCAGCCACATGCAAAGGATCAAGGAGTGAAGACACCCATTCATGCAGAGTCTTCCAAAGATGGGAGAAAGTGCACCAAAGAGGTTGATAGGTTATGCCATGATGTGCGGGAGAATGTGGGAGCACCAACATAATAGCACATGCATAGGAGTTCACCTGAGAGGTACACTAGATACATGGCTCTTATGAGTGGTTCTGTTGAGATAAAGCCATCTTATTTTGAGGAGGCAGTGCCACAACTGGTTTGGGTTGATTCCATGGTTGAGGAGTATGACTTCATTTTTAAGAACAATGTTTAGGATGTGGTCCCAAGATTGGCAGACTAGTCATTGGTGAGTTCCTGATGGCTTTATAGGGTAAAGAAAGCAACAGATGGTAGTGTGGATAAACATAAGGCCATGTTTGTGTCTCAGATATTTTATCAGGTAGAGGGGATTGACTACGATGAGACCTTTGCTTCTGTTGCAAGCTAATCATCAATTAGATCCATTTTAACACTCTCAACATAGATGGGATGGAAGATACATCATATGGATGTAAATACAACCTTCCTTAATGGTATGATTGAGGAAGAGGTGTATATTGAGTTTCCTGAAGGTTTTAAGACCTTCAATCAAGAGTCGCATGTGTGTTGACTCAAGCGAGCATTGTATGGGCTGATGCAAGCACCCAGTGCTTGGTACACCAAGATCAATAGCTACTTCAT
Organism: Pinus taeda; assembly: GCA_000404065.3. Classification (NCBI taxonomy): domain Eukaryota; kingdom Viridiplantae; phylum Streptophyta; class Pinopsida; order Pinales; family Pinaceae; genus Pinus; species Pinus taeda. Next base: position 113,875 of record APFE030422528.1, on the reverse strand, counting down.
CGGGTTGGGCTTCATAAAAAATGAAGCAGATGTGAACCTTTACCACATTTTGGTTGAAGGTAAATTGTTTATTATTATTTTATATGTCAAAAATTTACTTCTGACCAGTGATGATAAGCTAATAAAGTCTTGCACTGCACTACTTTCTAAGCATGGAAGTATGGCAAGGTGAAGAGGAACTTTTTGTCTCACATGGAAAGTATGCCAACGCGATATTGAAACGGTTCCACATGGAGAGCAGTAAACCCATGAAGATTCCTCTACCAAGTAACTGAAGCAACGAGGATGCTACTTCCATTGAAGTAGTGGAAGCTACTATTTATAGGCAGCTTGTGGTTTCACTCATATACTTGGTGAACACACAATTGGACATGTGCCATGCATTTAACTAGCTTATTCAAGCGATGGTTAAGTCGACCAAGCTGTATTGGAAGGCATCCAAGCATGTGTTGAGATACCTCAAAGGAACTAAGTATGGTTTATGGTACAAATAGAAAAAGGGAGCGAACCGTCAAGGCTTCACCAATGCATATTCGATAGGGATTCCATCCAACAGGAAGGGCACATTAGGAAGGATCTTCAGCATTGGGTCAGAAATTGTTTCTTTGTACAAAAAGAAACAAAGATTAGTTGCACTCAGTTTAGAAGATGTAGAGTACATGGCTACTAGTCAAGAATCTTGTGAGGCCATCTAGATGAGGAAGATTCTGGTTGGTTTGTTTGGTCAGCAAATGGATCCAACTATGATTTACTGTGACAATCAAAGTTGTATCAAAATATCTGAAAATCTAGTTTTTCATGATCAGTCCAAGCATATTGATATTTGGTATCATCATCTTCGAGATTGTGTGCAGATGACAATTATGTTGTTGGACTACATTCCCACAATGGAGAAATATTGAGGTAGATGATAATCCCTTTCTTGTGGAGAGCGAATGTTAAAAATGGAAATAATAAATTCCAATTTGACTTGTCCTTGAATTAAATGAATTAAATTGTAATTTTATTCTTATAGAAACTTGTAATAGTTAATTGACTTGGGAAATTTGAGTTGGAAGTCTATCTAGAGTCATTTAGAGTGATCCCTAAATTTTAGGGGCCCAGATTGAGTTATTTGGAGCTATAATTAGATAACTCAATCTAATTGAGTTATAGTCAGTTAAATTAGTTCTAACTGTTGGAGGAATTAGTAGAGGTCTAGTAGTGGAGTAGTGCACCACTGCATCACAAATTAACTAAAGATTCACTCACAAATAATTCATGCATGTCAATTCAGATGAAGACCCAATTGAGATTAGATTTCACGAATAGTGTACTATTAGATGTATAAGTTTACAAGTTGTACATATGGTGCATGCAATCAGTTGAGGACCTATGTTTGGATTGCACAGTTGTGGAGAGTGGATTTCGTAATTAAATATGGGTTTATTCCTTTAGGAATTACGCAAGGAAGTAGGGGCTTGGTAGGCAGAACAATTGGCTAACTATTGGCTTTAGTTGGCTTGTGAGGCAACGAATTAGATTGTACTAGTGCAGGAATTGTTCAAGACAAACAAGAACTGTATTTTCTTCTTACATCTTCTACTTAATGCAAATATATATATATATATATATATATATTATATATATATATATATATATATATATAGCTGGGGGTTTTAGTAGTTTTTTTCCCCAAAGAAATATTGTGTTATGTCCGATTGATATTCTTCCTTCTTTTCTTAATGTTTTCATCAATCAATTTTGGGTTTCCCCTAAGAAGATTAGAGTAGTTTCTTGTCTTGTGTTTTAGAAAATCACATAAGCCATTGAATCTATAGTAAAATTCTATAGATTTGTAGGTAGCAACCTATAGGATACACCAATCCTGAATGCTTCTTTATAGGCACCAACTTATAAGAGACACCAATATCCTTTTTTAATTTGTAGGCACCAACCTACAGGAGACACCAATTCCCTATTTTTCTCTATACGCACCAACCTATAGGAGACACCAATCACGTTAAATTTGTAGCAACCAACCTATTGAAGAAACCAATCATGACTTGTCTCTAATCCATAATATAATCTTCTATGGTTCACTCTTCTCTTATTCTATTCATTATAGCTACCTCATAAACATTAGAGTTACTCCAGGTGCTTCATTCTCTTCACTACATAGATCCATTCATTAAAGTGCTCACTACACCCAATAAAATATTTATTTACTTATCCATGTGCTCTATTCATATATCTCACATTAACTTCTCTTCTTCTTGTTTGAACACCTTTTGTTCTGATGCAGATTGTATTGCACCTTTTTTCTTTACAGTTTCCTCCTTAGTCTCTTTCAATTTATAGATGCTTCATTCATCCCCATTTTTACCATATTGGAAATTTTTCCAATGGATGTTGGATATGTACCAATTCTTGTGCTTATGGGAATATTCTATTATTATCTCAAAGCTCCCTTTGTTTGAACCTATTTCAACAGTTTGACCAAGTGTTACGTAAGTGGTTTTCCTATTCCTTCAAACTCCATTCCATCCAACCTAAAAACCCCAAGATTTCAAAATGAAAATCTCATGATTAGAATATTCTTTAGCATCTAAGATTCAAGGGAAATAATTTTCTATAACCACAAGTCATTAACAAATTCCTTCCATATTGGGTGTTAAGACTATCAAGAATTTCAAACTCAATTTCGTTAAACATCACTATGGAATTTTGGGGGACCCAAGGTGCTCAACCCTCAAGTGATACATGTTAGCCCCATATAACAAAACCTTGTAACCATGGACCAAATTATATCACGAAATAGAAAGCTATTTTGCAAAATTCCACTCTAAGATATTGTTTTTGTTGTTACAACACCCTCCAAAAAAAAATTATATTCAAATTTTGGAGCCTACCTTCTAACATGTGAAGTGTCTCTTTTGGTCGTCAATTGTTGTTTCATGTTTATACACATGTTACAATTGTCCATGTTCCTTTCTAAGTGTCTTCAAATTGAAAAGAATACCTAGAACACGCTTTGGAGTCATGGTACACCTTCTAGGTACAAAATGACACATGTGTCACAACTGCAGATAATTTGTTTGTTTCACTTGGAGAATGTTTTTAAACTAGTTCTTGATGTATGTTTATTAGTATTGGGTCCTATATAATTTTAGGTGATGTGTTGATATTTATACTGATTGACCTTGCTCCTAACTCACTGTGTTTTTCCATATGTTATCCTTCCAGACGGATGCATGTTTATGACTTTGCAAGCCTACCCTTTAGGCTATGAAGAGTGCAATATGCATTTATAAGGCCCTACACATTGCACTTCTATTTAGTAGACCCTCCTTTTCCTCCCTCACTTCTCCATCCTTTCCTCTCTCTCCCAACGGAGCATACTGCACACTTCTAGTGGGAAGTGATGCTTTATCCTATTCCTTGCAAGTGCTCCCCACACCATCCTTGTGGCCCCGACCTTCCTCCCTAGCACATGGTGCAAACTTAGTTGATAGTATTTTTGCATTTCCTCTAGGAAGTTCACCCTACACCCAGCATACCTCCTCCTCCTCCTCTAGATTTGTGCATGGAGAAATCTCAGAGAGTAATAAATCCCCTCCTTTGTCTCTTGCAAGTGTTCCCTACACTTCAAAGGTATTTGTCAATTACACTTGCACATTGTTGATCCATAATTAAAAAATTTGCAAGAAGCATGAAACAATAAGAGAATTTTTGGGTTACGACTTTCTTTCCATGAGTGATTTCTACCTACAAGTGTTCAATAAAGCATGGAAAATATGTGTGAATAGATTTGTCAAGAAAGGCTACCCAAGGAAGCGTATTGTAGACAAAAGACACAAAGGTACTGATGAGCCCCAAAAATGGGTAACTTATTGGGCTCATTTTGCCTATTATTCTCTATTAATCCACCATTATTCATATTTTATGCATGCTTTTGAGTATATTTATGTTAATTGATTGAATGAGAATAGTCACTTGACGAGGGAGTCTAATACGTGCTTATTGCGGATTTTTGGAAAAATTTTGGACCAAGGTCAAGAATTTAAGAGCCAGTTGACAGCCAAATATGAGGGAACAATTCTGAGGATTTACAGGAAGGGTTTCTCCTCCACTAAATGGCCCCTTCCTCAAGTTCTCCACCATCAGCTCAGAGTTCAGCAGCCCACCAAAGATGATTCCCAAGTGTATCCGAGCAGCTTTTATAAAGTGGATGATTACTTGGAGTTTGAGCAGCCAAGCCCCTTGAGTTAAGGAGGGTTGTTGGAAGTCATCGTAGTGCATAAGTAGGAAGGCTTCCAGCCTTCATAGTTTACTTTCTAGAACATTTTATATTTCTCACTTTAATGCTACTCTGCCTTTCAACTCATTTTTGAGCTTTTGTTGTATACATTTTTGTGACATGGTTATTTTCAGAATAATGGAGATCAGTTTCACTTTGCATAAACTCTGAGCTTCTTCTTAGGAGCTTGTAGTTCTTGGGGTTGGGCCCAACCCAAGTTCTAGGACCTCCTCTGTGTACTGTTATATGTTTTTGTTATATTCATAGAACAATTTTTGCTAGTAGATTAAAATCTTGCTTTGTTGCCTAGGTCATTTTTGATGATTGAAATAGCTTTTCATGTTTCAGATTGATTTGATAGGTTGGTAACAGAAAATATCTTCGAAAAAGGCCAGCAAGCAACCCTTGATCTCACCTCTCCCTCCTTGGGACCATGAATTGAGACCAATGTGTCCTTGCTGCCACAAAAACATTGTTCTTGCTTCTTCATGCAGTTGCTAGTGTTAGATTCTTAGTTGCAAAAGTTGGCACCAGTTGTGATTACATGCTTAGATCCATTATTGCTTAGTTTTCATAGTTATCTTACATGATTTTCTACCAATAAATTTATGTTCATCATGGTTGCTGGTTTCTAGGTCAAATTAGGTCAAAATAGCTAGATCTTTGGTTTGCATAGTCTTTGTTTGGTCAGTTTTGGAAAATAGTGTGCAGAACACCTATGATACCTTCCTACCTACCATTCATCCATTAGAAAACCTCCTCCAACCCCCTAACTCAGATTATTTCTCTTCATTTTCCACATCTTCCCACTTTGCCCTAATCTCCATACCTTTCTACAACCTTGCTCCTTCCGTCCTTGAACCAAATCCAACCACCTTAGTCACTCCTCAGCTTCATTCACTAGCTCCTAGACCTCTTCACACCCTCATCCAACCTCCAGTTCCACTTTTCCACCTTTCTTCCACCATCAACCCCCCAAAATCCCCTTTCGAAACATCCTGTAGAACATCTTGTAGAACATCTTGTAGAACCCCTGCAGACTTCCTATAGAAGTTAACGAGAGTGGTTTTTCGAGATCTGAACACTATGAAACTCTCTAGAAGGGTGCTAGGGACCCCTTAGGCCCTCTTCTCACCTTCCCAACCTCCTGCAAGCACCCACTCCATTTCCTTTCATCAATCAACCTCTGCACAGTCAAAAATAGTTAAAGCACATGCATAATAATTCTGACAACTTACTCAAAAATACAAAAAGGTGTTCCTTTTCATATTTCACTTTAGAAGTAGCTTAGAAACATGCACTTTACCTTCCCAATATTCAATAGCATCCATTTCTATCGCTTTCATCCTTTTTTCTTGCACAAGTAGGGTTAGTCGGTAAAACTAGGGTTTGTTAGGGTTTGCATTTCCTTTCAGCTTTCAGCTTCTTTCTACAAGTAGAATAGCCTCCTTTGAGTTAGCTTTCATAGATCAAAGTTAAAATATTCTTCTAGAAGCTCATAGAAGTTGGCTTAAGCTCCTAGCAGACTTGTGCCAGCTGATCCAGTGACAGCCTGCGGCAAGAGCTAGTACTTGTGCATATAGCACCATCGCTTCCAAGTTTGTTATGAACTACCAGGTTGATAAAAGTAAAGAAGGGAGTCCCAAGAGTTGCAACATTATTGCTTCAATACTAGAGCCCACCATCATTTTTGCGTCGTTGCTGGGGAAGTCAGAGTATTGGTGATTGCTGCTTTTCTTCTATTTTCTACTGCAACCTTCTGCTCAGTAGTTTATTTCAGTAAGAGTAGAGTAGTTGTTTCATTTCAATTCTGCAATTTCAATTCTGCAAGCATATATTAGCATTTCCATTCTACAATTTCATTTCCGAAAAAGTAGATTATACCTTTCCTGCTTTCCTAGACTAGCATTTCAATTCTACAAGCGTAGACTAGTAATTTCAATTCTGCAAGTGTAACTTAGCATTTCCTTTCTGCAATTTCATTTTAGCAAAATAGATTAGTCATTCCCCGCTTTTATTTCAATTCCAAAATTTTCATTTCAGCAAAATTTATCGTAGTTAGTTGTATTTTGTTGTTCAGTCGACTTCAGTTTTGCAGGTACAAGTAGAAAAAACACCAAAAATCAACCAAAAATATTCCATTTCATTCCTTGTAGGAACAGAGAAAATATAGGAAAATTCTTACCCAACACCCCCACCACATCACTGAGTCACCCTTCTCCCCTCTCTGGTGGTAGTGATCCAAAAGAACCTATAGGTGAACCTCCAGAGATATACGGAAATCCTATAACAGAAGAAGAGTAAGAGAACATTCCTCTTGAGACCATGGCTAAACACAAAAGCGGTATAGGATATGAGGAGAGGATAGAAGGTGCCTTTCCCATTTGAGAGACCAATGGGGACAAGAAAATGAAAAACATAAGTCCCTCAACCTTACCTTAATTCCATGGATTAACCACTGAAGACCCTGATACCTTTTTGTTTGAGTTTTTTGTCCTTTGTCGGACTTATGACTATGCAGAAGACAAGCAAAAGTTGAAACTCTTTCCCTCTACCCTCAAGGATGTAGCCCTACACTAATTCATGGGGTTACCTGGGAACAACATCACAACTTGGGCTCAAATGTAGCAAGCCTTTAACAACAAATATCAGGACTACTGTAGGTCAAAGGAAACGAAGGGAGAAATCTTTCGGATGACCATGGGAAGTGATGAATCTTTAGAAGACTATGAAGAAAGGTTCCAATTTAATTATAAAAGGGCCAGGTGCACACTTGACCCTGAATCTCTGAAGTTGGTTCTGCTCCGAGGAGTCCCTAAAAACCTTCTAGATACCCTCCATTTGCTAGCTAGCGGAGACATCTACCAACTACCTTATGATGACATAAAGATTGTGTTTAGAAACCATTCTAGGGAAACCCCGAAAAGAGGTAGGGGGAATCCACTTTCAGCCAGTGCCACCTTCTCCAAACATGAGTTTACAAATCAGATGGAAGACCTTAAAAGTGAGGTGAGACAGACCATTGCCATGCAACTAGATACTTTCTAAATCCAACAAAATAAAGAGGAAGCTGAGAGGGATTTGGCCATCTTTTATCCCAGATGTACAAGGAAGCATCCTAAGAACGAGTGTCCATTACACTCAGTAGAGGTATGTTTCATTTGTGAGGAATACCACCCTACAAACCAGTGACCAACCTTACACGAACTTAAAGCCATGTACCAAGGGGTTGATGGAGCCACTGAACCACTCTACTTCCTCAATCAATGGAGACCGCATGGATCCAGACCTTACCAGCAGGGAATGTAAGGGACATCCCAAACTTATTGCAACCCCAACCAATTTGCTCACATAACTTCTTGGGAGCCCCTGTTCACCCTTCCTGGTCCACACCCCCTCCTTGGTCTTATCCATCTCAATACCATACTCAACCTGCTACTCATTCGTTTCATTCTCATGTTCAGCCACAACCTCAGTGGAATGCACCTCAGCCGGCATGGAGGCCCCAATACAACACTCCTCTTGCTATTTTGCCTCCACCACCTGCTCAACCAAAACCATTAGCTCCTACTCCTCCAAGACAAATCGAGATGCCTGCTCAACCGAACCCGAACCTCAATAACAGACAGGCCTAGCAGGTATATACTGGAGAGACAACATGTCCTACCTAAGTTGTGGAGATTCAGGAGATCAACCTATGATCTGGGAAGGTCCTCCCAGATCGCCCACCTTCTCCTTCGGAGGATGAGGAAGAGAAACAGGAAAGTAAACCGAAAGCCATCTCACCCTTTCCTGAGAGACTAATGACAACCACGCAACCAAACCCAGAGGAGACTGAACTTCTGGGAGAACTTCAACAGTTTTGTGTAAAAATACCACTTCTCCAGGCCATAAAAGATGTACCAATCTACAAAAAATTGATCAAGGAGAAGTGTTTTAGGCACCCAGGCATGCGAAAGAGAGATGCCCCAATTATCAATGTCATAGGACAATTGTCCGATGTGATGTTGGGACAAGTAATCTGTGCAAAATATTTGGACCCTGGGAGTCTTGTAGTTGATGTCCACATCAATGGCACCATAATCCCCCACACCCTGATTGATCTAGGGGCTACCATTATTGTGATGACCAGGGAAACTATGCTCAAACTTAACCTTTAGAGTTCCCTAAGAAAGACCTCGACAGTACTGCAGTTAGCAGACTACTCCACCGTGACTCCCGAAGGGATTGTGGAGGATGTCATGGTCTCTGTTGATTCTTGGGAATACCCTGCAGACTTCTTAGTCCTTCATCCAAAGGCAAAACTCACTAGATACCACCTAATTTTGGGAAGGCCTTGGTTTGCTATTGTGGATGCTTACATCAGTTGTTGAGTTGGGAGCATGACCATCAAGAATGGGCCTATGTCCAAACGACTAGTCCTATATCCTCCTACCCAACCTCTGCTAGAACATGACTTACCTCTCTGGTTGGAGGAGGGAGATGAGGATGAAGTCTACTATGCACCAGTGTGCACAGTGGAAGCCACCCAGGGAGGCCCTCAAAACGAGGATGACCTGATTGAGAATTTGATTCAAAATCCGCCTCCCAGTGTGCTGCCATTAGAGGAGTTGGTGGAAGGTACCCAATACAACATTGTAGTAGACCTCTGTGTGGCTGATCGGACCTCTCCCAGAGTTAAGAATGTGGAATTTGGCCCTGAAAGAACCTTGAAGATCAACTCATCCCTATCCCCTTCTTATGAGAAGGAGCTGTGTAGCCTACTTAACCGCCATTTGGATGCTTTCGCTTGGAACTATAAGGAGATGAAAGGAGTCCACCCTTCAGTCTGTACCCATCACATTTACATTAAAGAGGATTTTAAAGCAGTCAGGTAGCCTCAGAGGAGAATGAATATATCCCTTAAGGACATTTTTAAAGAGGAATTGCAAAAGTTATCGGATGCAAGATTCATTTACCCCATCTCTAACAACGAATGGGTTTCTCCTCTGGTGCTTGTGCCCAAGAAAAATGGGAAGTGGAGAATCTGTGTAGATTATCGAGAACTTAACAAAGCCACCAAGAAGGACCATTTCCCTTTGCCTTTCATAGATCAAGTGTTAGATGGGTTGGCAAGGAAGAAGTTATTTTCTTTCATAGATGGGTTCAGTGGGTATAATCAGATCCAATCAGCCTGGAAGACCAAGATAAGACCACTTTCACTTTTTCATTGGGTACCTTTGCCTGCCGAGTCCTTCCCTTTGGGCTATGCAACGCTCCTGCCACTTTCCAGAGTAGTACTAAGCATATTTGCTGAGTCGGTTCATGATTCGGTGGAAATCTATATGGATGAACTTACTCCTTACGGGTCCAACTTCCAAGAAGCATTGACTAACTTGGGAAAAGTTTTAACCAAGTGTATTGAAATGAACCTGTCCCTCAGTCCTAAAAAATGTGAACTCCTAATGATTGAAGGGACCGTGCTAGGTCATACAATTTCTCAGCAAGGATTACAGGTGGATCCTAACAAAATTACTATCATCCAAAAGGTTCCGCCTCCTCAAAAGGTAAGAGATGTTCATAGTTTTCTAGGCTTAGCAGGATATTATAGAAGATTCATTAAAGATTTTAGTAAGCTAGCCTCACCATTGTTTGGTCTTTTGGGGAAAGATGTTGAGTTTATATGGACTGAAAATTGTCAAGAAGCTCTGGATGAGTTGAAAGATAAGCTGCTAACTGCCCTAATCTTGAGAGGTTCAAACTCGACCCTACCTTTCCACATCCACACTGATGCCTCAAACAAAGCCATAGGGGCAGCCTTCAGACAAGTTGAAGATAATCTACCATATGACATATACTTTTTCAGCAAAAACCTGTCCAAGGCAGAATTAAACTATACTATGACCGAAAAAGAGCTCCTAGCTATAGTCCATTCCCTAAACAAGTTCAGACACTACGTCACTGGTTATCAAGAATTCGTACACATTGATCATGTTGCGATTAGGTATTTGATGAATAAACCTGATGTAAATTCTCATATCATTAGATGGTCACTGTTATTGTAGCAAATTGACTTGACTATTATTGACAAGCTAGGCAAGGAAAATGTTGTTGCTGATTTTCTGTCTAGATTAGATTTGCCTGCAGGTGAAGAAGGGATGGTAGATGATCAAATGCTAGATGAACACCTGTTTGCTATTTCAATACTCTCTCCATGGTTTGTTGATATAGCAAATTACTTGGTTTCAACATAGTTCCCTCCACACCTATCCTCAAAAGAGAAGAGCAAAATCACCAGGAAAAGTGCCCCATTCACTTGCATTGGGGGCAAGCTGTTTAAACTTGGCCCATATTAGATCTTGAGGCATTGTGTCAGGGAGGAGGAAGTTTTTGACATCCTCCTAACCTGTCATGATGGACCGTGTGGAGGTTACTTTTCAGCAAAAAGGACTACCTTCAAAATTCTACAGGAAGGCTACCATTGGCCCACTCTTCATCAAGATGTCAGAAGATACATTAGCCAATGTGACCAGTGTCAAAGGATGGGGAAACCGACTTCGAGGGATGAAATGCCCCTCCAACCTCAAGTGACTTTTGAGTCATTTGAGAAGTGGGGCATGGACGTTTTGGGTCCTATCAACCCTCCTTCAAAAAAATAGTCTTACATCATTGTGTGCACAGACTACCTAACAAAGTGGGCAGAAACAAAGGCAATCAAGGCAGCAACAGAAGAAAAATTGGCTGAGTTTTTGAGGGAAAATATCTTCTACATGTTTGGCTACCCAAGAGAATTAGTCACAGATCAAGGAAGCCAGTTCATCTCTAACCTAATTGAAGACCTGCTCGCTCATCACAAGATCAAGCACAAAACCTCCACCCCTTATCATCCGCAAGAAAATGGGCAGGTGGAAGTCATTAATAGGGCTTTGGAAGAGATTTTGACTAAAGTGGTGAGCAGCAGCAGAAAAGATTGGGTAGATCACTTGTTTGAGGCCACCTGGGCCTACAACAACACTTGGAAAACTACAATAGGTTTCACACCTTATGAGCTGGTCTATGGGAAGAAGGCTTTGTTGTCTATAGAATTTGAATACAACACATTGAGGTTGGTAGCTCAGCTAGACCTAGACCTCAGCCATTCACAATAGGAAAGATTACTACAGCTGAATGGATTATATGAATAGAGAATGCAAGTCCTCCTCCACTCAGAAGTGGTCCAACTCCAGAGAAATATATGGCATGACGAACACCTTAACAAAAAGAAATTTTAGCCAAGAGATTGGGCATTGTTATATGACTTGAGATACAAGGATTTCAAAGGGAATTTGAGGACAAGGTGGCTGGGACCATATACAATGGAGAAATGCAACAACAATGGTTCAGTCCTTATTAGGACCATTTATGAAGAAGCCATCCCCATGCTCGTCAATGGACATCGATTGAAAACCTACAGGAAGCCCCTTTCTGACCAGGAGTTCATTGAAACGCTGCATAAATCAGTGCTGGTAGTGGAGCAGGGCCCTGTCTCTACTTCACCCACACCTTGATCATTAAATAAATAAATAAAGAGAAAAAATAATAAAGAATAAGAATAAATAAAAAACAAAAAAAGAATAAAAATATCCTTGGGTGAAAACCTCTTAGAGGTGCCCGGGGCAGACAATGAGGATGAAAACCTCTTGGAGGTGCCCCAGCTGTCTCTCTCAAAAACAAAAAAGAAGAAATAGACCTAATCTCTGTTGAATAATTATAGGTTGCAGGGAACACATTGCAAGTTAGGAGGATCGCCCAAAACAAGGACAGAGGTTAGCACTAGGCTGAAAGCATCCCTCACAAACAATTCCTCCATGACCACTCCCCTTTCCTAAGATTTGATCACATTCAGGTTAACATTTCACCTTCTATAGGAAGTTTTGTGCCTTCTACAGGAAATTATGTGTCTTCTACAGGAACGTTCTATGTCTTCTACAAGAAGATCCTGTAGAACCTACAGACAAGGCAGAATTGATCTCAGGAGAGAATCTAAGGGTTGGGAATCTGCCTGCTAGGCCTACAAACACCCCTGTTTCCGTCCATCACCATATGTCACCTTTTTTCATCTTTTTACACCTCCGTCGCACTCATCCTGTTATTTTTTCCTGCACAGTCACACAAAAAACCTTGTTTTCTTCATACTGCCAGCAAGAATTTTTAGTGACAAATCAAGCAGTAGTGTCTTGCTCACCATACCTATCAATATCCATCTGGACTCCTCATCAACTGAACCCCTCGTCAGTAATATAACCCTGCTCATTTTAGCTTGCATTCCAAGAGGAGAAGCAGCTACAGGACATCCTACAAGAATCCTGTAGCAGCTGATCCCTCTGGAAGACATACTCTGGAGACGGGGATAGCCGAAAATGACAAAGGAGACACGCAAAGGACTCATGTTGAACATGAGAATACTAGCAGCATCCGAGGCCAAGCATCCAGTGTGCATGCAACGATAACAAACAATGTAATGGATTCCAAAACATGTGCATGCAACATCAACGAATGAAGCGATGGGTTCCAAAACCCGTGCATGAAGCAGTAGCAAACGAAGGAGTGGTTCCAAGACTCAAAGTCTACATAACGCAGTCGTGACCACACAGGTAAGTTCCTAAACTCATTCATCAATTGCATAAACTATATTTTAAAAGTTGCATGCCTAATGAAATGGTTCGGATTGAATGGAATCAGTGGCCAGTCAACTAGCCACCCTCGGCCAGTTACATAGCCTCATGGGATCCAAATGAGCCTCGTTACATTCAAAATTTCCGACGAGATGTACAACCAGCATGTGGGGAGTGTCCATTCAGGGAGAAATAGTCGGGACTGGTAGTGGTGGCAGCGGATAATGGTAGAGGGGAGGTGATGGCGGTCAGAAACACACAGAGAAATTATGGCCATGATGTCGGATCAATGGGCTGGTCTGGCCACCTCATCCCCTCACCAAGAATCACGTCACAGTTAAAAGATGCCCGACTGAAACATACACCACCTCATGTTCATTTTTCACTTGCAACATCCTCGACTGGAGTACGCATCCTCCACTTCCAAAAGCTATTAACCAATTATCCTCCACCAGTTTTTCTACCTATTTTAAAAAATCTCCCACGTATCGGGCTCACTTAGAGGTGCAGTGACATTCTACAGGAACCGGGGGGTCTTCTACAGGAAGAGTTCTACAGGAAAGACTGGATATCTTTCTGGAGTGGGAAAACCTGGGATTTTTTGTCGAATTTGGAGCTCCAAACGAGGTAGGCTAAACAAAACTCTTCTATGCATGATGTGTTTGTGCAAGGTGGTGAATTGAACAACATCAGATTGGAAAATCAGAGAAAATTTTGCCTGTGTATTGGAAGTAAAACATTTGCTTGTGTATTGCACTAAGTGCCCTAGTTTTTCTGCATCACAATTCTCCTCCACGTTTCCTTTTTAAAATTCTCCTGTAGGGAAGATATATGCAACTATGGAGGCTAGTCTGTGTGTGAAATTTTTTTGAATTTTCATATCTGTCTGTGCACTGAGAAGAAAAATTGATCCCTGTGCTCTATTTATAGAAACAAAATTCTTCCTTTCATAAACAGACAGCCAAGTTCTGGGTGATAGTAGTCTTAAAACTAGGGAATGTTGCTAGTTGATATTGGACACTCGAGAAATTAATTCCTTGGTCAGGGGAAACCATAAACAACATTTCCTTTTCTAATTAAAGCATACAAAGAGCAATCTCACCATGCCAGGAGGATTCATAAGGAAAGAACCCTCAGACTCTAGCAAACTCCATGAGCATCCTGAGGTGGTGGACCTTTTCACCCGAGCCAATTGGATATCCTTCTTTGATGAAATTCAGGATCGTGACGAGGAGATAACTGAGGAATTTTTAATGTCCCTGAGACCTCAATCAAAGACACATGCCATAGTTAGTTTTAAGGGTTTGACCCTAGAACTTACCTCTGATCTCATTAGTCGAGTTACTGGTCTACCATTAGGGCTCCCTTGGAGAAAAGAAGAGAGGTCATTGGGCCAAGTTGCCAAGAAAACATTCTTTCTACCCAACAAACATCCTGTAGAAGACAAAAATGGGGTTAGGAGAACCAACTTTCCTCCTCTCTCGAGTGAAGTCAGTTTCCAAATTATGAAGTACATTACATGTGAAGGGAGGTTTAGCATCATCTATGGTTATCATTTCAGGTTGTTGTGTGAACTAAGACATGGGATTGATTTACCTCCAGCCAAGAAGCTAAGCATTCCCTATTTTCTTCTTCAATAACTAATTAAATGTGGTACAAAAGTAAATGAAGAGATCCCAGATCAGTTGGCCCATCATGGGCTCATCAAACTATTGGTGGAAGATGCCTTGCACACCTACACTATCCCCATATCTTGGGTACTCTTCCAAAACATGTCTAGGGATGACAATATTAGAATCTTGGCCAAAAACATCACCCCATCCAGCAGTGAGGAGGGAGAACACACTGAAGAAGGTGAGAAAACCAATGGTGAAGGAATAGAGGACATTCAAGCATAGCAAGAACAGAAAGAAAAAGGAGAAATGGGCCAGATTACTGAGCCTAAAAACTCGAAGGAACAACAGACCAAACACCAAGGGAAAAGAGAATGTAGAGTAGATCAGAGAGGGCTAAAAAAGCCCAACTGAAGGCTATCACAGTCAAAGCAGGCACACAGAAACAAAAGGAAAAGACACATCCTGAAATAGCAGCAACACAGACAGAAATAGTTGACATAGGGATTTCTACAGGAAGTAGGGAAAAAGAACAACAAGAGGAGAAATCACCCGAGATATTGGCAAAGGAGGCAGCAGATGTGCTTGCTACTTTAAGCACACCTCTAAAACAAAAAGGGAAGAGAAAAAGGCAAACCTCCATGTACTTTAAAGCAAGGAGGAGCACACGGAACAAAGTGGGCAGACCCTAGCCTCAATCAAAGGCACCAATTGTCATTGAGGACACAACACCTAAACCAAAAGAAGAGTCTCCTGAAAAGATATCCATCACCTATGAATGAGGAAGCCCAAAAACCTCCACCTGGAGAGAGAGAGAATTAGGCTGATGGACTCAAAGACAGCTCTACAAGAAGCTGAGACATCTCTATAGGAAACTCTAGCTAAGTTAAGTGAGAACAAGAAACTGGAGGAAAAGGTGGCCAAACCATCACAGGAAGAAGGAAAGCCCAAAGACATACTGGAACCAAGCCCTCAGCCTAGCTTGGGCTCATACTACAACCTGTTAGAAGCCGGGAAGATAGTTCCCCAGAAATTTGCGGTGCCACTTTTCTTTGCACTAGAAGAAGAAAGGGTTTGGACTCACACTTGGATGAGGATTGCCAAGTCCAAGGGTGTGGCAAACATAGGCCACCTGGAAGAAAAACTCAAGGAGTCAAGAAAATAATTGGCCATGGTAAGGCATGTGGAAAGCAATCAAAGGGCCAAACTATAGGAAGAGAATAAGTTGTTGAAACAGCAGCTACAACTACAGGGAAGTCATAGGGAAGATAGGCCCTCCATTTGGGGAGAAAAACAACAGCAAGAAAGGCCTCCAATAGACAAGGAAACGTCTGATGAACAATAGAGAGAGGAAAATCTGTGGACTAAGGTTGAGGCGCTAACAAAATAGCTACAGGAGAAGGAGTTACTAGCAATAGAGGAAATACAATTTCTAAAGCAATAGGTAAAGCAACAGGTACAAGAGAAAGAAGCCCAACTGGCCTGCATGGCCAGCTGGGCAATAGAAGCCTTACAATAGAGGCAACCTACCAAGTCATGTGCCTTATATCTTAAAGATCAATGGTTGCAATTCCAAATTAACACCTTGGCCCAAAGGGGCACCATTCCATTTCAAAATTACCATCAATTCATGGCTTTGTGTGATAGTAGCTCAGCAAAAGATAAGGCCAAATTATCAGAATTCTATTTACACAACTTGGCCCTTCCAAACATGAATCTGTGGGACCCCAACGCTGCATTGGGAGATGTGCAACTTATGGCCATGGGCTATTGGTTAAATCATGAGGAAAAGAGGGTAGCAGAGATTCAGAATATTATGAACAAGGAGCTAAGTGAACCACTCATGATCAGGGAAGAACCAGTGGATACATCAGCTTTAATATATGCCCATCAGCACCTGGCCAACAACCCTCAAGTTCTACGAGATTACATTGAAAGACAAGTTCAGGCCATTGCTCACTTTGAGGACATGGAAAGGCTGTTGGGGGATAATTGCATTCATGCTTGCACAAGGAGGTCGAACACATTGTCCCACTGTCTGAAAATAAGAGAATACCACTCCCCAATAAGGATGAGGGAGGCCTTGGCAAGAGTACCACTCTACAAATAGTCAATGCAAAATCTGCAGGCCAACTAGATCGGCCTGAAGCTCAGTCCTCCTTTGCTTTTAGGACTACTAGAAGGGGTCAAAGAAGAAGAGGAGCATAGGTAGTGGGAGGAAGTAGAGAGAAAAGCAGGGTTTCATCGCCAAGAAGAGGAAATCATCTCAGAATCCTGGGATGTTAGAGAGGTAGTCAAGGAAATCAAAGATGATGAGCTGGATTAGTTGCTCAGAGGATGAGCAACCCTTTTAGCAGGGGGTGATGATGAGCCTCAAAAATTTTTAACCTATTGGGCTCATTTTGCCTATTATTCTCAATTAATCCACCATTCTTAATAGTTTATGCATGCTTTTGAGTATATTTATGTTAATTGAATGAATGAGAATAGTCACTTGACCAAGAAGTCTAATATGTGCTTATTGCAGATTTTTGGACAACTTTTGGATCAAGGTCAAGCATTTATGACCCAGTTGATAGCCAAATACAAGGGAACAAGGCTGTGCATTTGTAGGAAGGGTGTCTCCTACACTAAATGGCCCCTTCCTTGAGTTCTCCACCATTAGCTCAGAGTTCAGCAGCCCACCAAAGATGATTCCCAAGGGCAGCTGAGCAGCTTTTCTAAAGTGGCTGATTACTTGCAGTTTGAGCAACCAAGACCCTTGAGTTAAGGAGGGCTATTAGAGGTCCTCGTAGTGCATAAGTAGGAAGGCTTGCAGCCTTCATAGTTTACCTTTTGGAACATTTTGTATTTCACACTTTAGTTCTGCTCTGCCTTTCAGCTCATTTTGGAGCTTTTGCTGTAAACATTTTTGTGACATGGTTATTTTCTAAGTAATGGAGATCAGTTTCACTTTGCATCAGCTCTGAGATTCTTCTTAGGAGCCTGTACCTCTTAGGGTTGGGTCCAACCCAAGTGCCAGGACCTCCTCTATGTATGGTTATATGTTTTCTCTATATTCATAGAATAATTTCTTCTAGTAAATTAAAATATTTCCTGGTTACCTAGGTCATTTTTGATGATTGAAATAGCTTTTCATATTTCATATTGATTTGATAGGTTGATAACAGAAAATATCTTCGAAAAAGGCCATCAAGAAAACCTTGATCTCACCTCTCCCTCCTTGGGACCATGAGCTGAGACCAAGGCGTCCTTGCTGCCACAAAAACATTGTTCTTGCTTCTTCATGCAATTGCTAGTTTTAGATTCTTAGTTGCAAAAGTTGGTACCAGTTGTGATTACATGCTTAGATCTGTTCTTTCTTAGTTTTCATAGTTATCTTACATGATTTTCTACTAATAAATTTATGTTGATCATGGTCGCTGGTTTCTAGGTCAAATTAGGTCAAAATAGCTAGATCTTTGGTTTGCATAGTCTTTGTTTGGTCAGTTTTGGAAAATAGCATGCAAAACACCTGCGATACCTTCTTTCCTACCCTTCCTGCATCATACAACCTACTCCAACCCCCTAACATAGATCATTTCCCTTCATTTGCCACATCTTCCCAATTTGCCCTAATTTCCATACCTTTGTGCAACCTTGCTCCTTCCATCCTTGAACCAAATCCAACAACCTTACTCACTCCTCAGCTTCATTCACCAGGTCCTAGACCTCTTCACACCCTCATCCAACCTCCATCTCCACTTTTCCACCTTTCTTCCACCATCAACCCTCCAAAATCCCCTTTCGAAACATCCTGTAGAACCCCTACAGACTTCCTATAGAAGTTCACGAGAGCGGTTTTTCGAGATCTGAACACTGGGAAACTCTTTAGAAGGGTATTAGGGACCCCTTAGGCCCTCTTCTCACCTTCCCAACCTCCTGCAAGTGCCCACTACATTTCCTTTCGTCAATCAACCTCTACACAGTCAAAAACAGTTAAAGCACATGCATAATAATTCTGACAACTTACTCAAAAATACAAAAAGATGTTCCTTTTCATATTTCACTTTAGAAGTAGCTTAGAAACATGCACTTTACCTTCCCAAGAGTCAATGACATCCATTTTTGTAGCTTTCATCCTTTTTCTTGCACCAGTAGGGTTAGTCGGTAAAACTAAGGTTTGCTAGGGTTTGCATTTCCTTTCAGCTTTCAGCTTCTTTCTGCAAGTAGATTAGCCTCCTTTGAGTTAGATTTCATCCATCACAGTTAAAATATTCTTCTAATAGCTCATAGAAGTTGGCTTAAGCTCCTAGCAGACTTGTGCCAGCTAATCCAGTGATAGCGTGCGGCAAGAGCTAGTACTTGTGCATATAGCATTGTCGTTTCCAAGTTTGTTACGAACTACCAGGTTGATAAAAGTAAAGAAGGGAGTCCCAGGAGTTGCAGCATTATTGTTGCAATACTGGAGCCCACTAGGTACCATGTTCATGTTGTGAAATTTGAAAGAACAATGGATTATGATCATCCAAGTGACCCATGAAGACTCCATAACCTCTTAATCCCTTTGGAGGGTAGAAGACAATCACAATGCAATATTTATTTCAAGTATCGAACATATAGTGTCAGTATCATCACTTCTCAAAAAGCCCTATGCCCAAGTCACTATGGGTCCAAGTCATCAATGTCAATGACTTGCCATGTTGTCATTGCATAAAGATGGGGAAAATGATGATGTAATTTTGGGAAATATTATAAAGGTAAATATGTGGAAGTCCAAGAGTAACAGATGGAAAAAAGAGTCACATGGAAAAGTCCAAAAGTCATATAGAAGTCCAAAGGTCACATTAGAAGTCTAAGAGCCATGAGGAAGTTCATAATTCATGGGGATGTGAAAAACCATTCCTCTTGTTATAAAAGAAGCCTCATTACTCAAAGAAAGGACTTTTCAACTTGGTTTATCCACATAAGCATTAGAGAGGAAGATAGTTCTTTTGGAGAGTGAGTAGTGGTTTAACACTCCAGTATTGAAGCTAGTGGTGTTCATTGTATCAATATATCTCGGAACTTTCACTTAATATTCGAAGCTCATCAAGTCAATACACTTGCATGCATATATCGTAAATGTTCCAAGACTATTCTTTGGATCTTTTTTTATATGTTTGTGTTCTTATGTACTAAATAAATTGAACTATTTTATCCAATTTTGTGCTCATATTATTGAATGTGTGTTGTAATAATTTTAATTATCATTACTTATATGTGAACTATTTCACTAGTTGGTTAATGATTCTTTCATATCTGTGTGTGTGTGTGTCTTTATTAGAATAGTACTATCACTTTTCTCTTAAAGACCCACTTTTGTTCCTTCTGGTGAAATATCCTTGATATTTTTTGCAATTAAACACTTCATAAGGTGTATTTACTTTCTAATTCAAAAGTACAAGTGTGTTGCTCTCTTATGCTAACTATTGCAGCCAAGGAAAATCTTTAAGTACATGGCATACAAGCCACATTTCCAGATCGCCTCCTATACTAAACTATCTGAGGTCTAATTGGGACTTCATATCAGGGAGACCCCCTATATATTGGCAATATCTGGCACCATCAACATCCTGGCGCTAGAAGGAGGGAAATCTTTTTATGGCTGACAATTCACCACATCCTAATAAACAATCTTTCGTGCAAGGAAATAATTCTTTGAGCTTAACTCCAACTCGTACTCATGAGAAAGTAGAGTCTTCTCATCTTGGTTAAGAAAAAGCTTTTGAATTCACTTACGATCAACTCCAAACATTTTTTCCTATTACTCATTAGTTTTGAAGATCTCTTGGGCTACTTCCTATTGTTTCTATTCCTCCTCATAAGTCGATAAAAAAAGATACGACTTGCAATGTTATATTGGTTTCTTCGATGGAAGATTTGATTATTGCAACCCTTGAAGAATTAGCTGATTCTACTTAAAGAATAAACCAACAAGGGGATCTCCCACCTATTCAAGAGAATTTGGAAGGTGACGAGGAGGATTTTCCTTTTTCTGATGTATAGTAGTCAAGAGAAGAAGAATAGCCTCATTATAATGAAGCTTTGAATATTGAAGGAGAAGTCTCTTCAAAATTAGAAAGTGGGGAGGAGGAAGAAGGAGAGGACATGGCTGATGAAAAACCAGATTGGATTTCCCAAGGGTCACTTTCTCTTCGAAGCTCGAATGCATGCCTAAACACCCTAAAAAGCTACTTTCAAAGTTTCATCATGATAAGAAGGTGAAATCTGAAGACCATATTGATGACTTCTACATGCATTTATGAATGCTTGAGGTACATTTTGATGATAGTACTTGTAAACATTTTCTGTAAACTCTAGAGGGTAGAGCATCAGTATGGTACTAGAGTCTTCCACCTAATTCGAAGCACAGTTCGAGGGAGTTCAACAAGTTGTTTTTAGATAAATTTATTGATGACAAAAATCCTACCATGTTGGTAAAAGAAATCAGCAATATTAATATGGTGGAAAAAGAAAAAGTAAAATATTTTAATCATAGGTTTACCTGTTTGTTGAATAAGTTACATGTTGATGTTTAACCGCATGATTCTATCACCAGAGATTATTATACATCTTACTTGCATACTAATATTTTCATATAATATTGGCTTTGAAATTTACAGTAGAGATTGTTGTTGATAAGTAATTGTGTTCTATTGAGGCCATTGATGATCATGAAGATTCTAAAGACTCCAAAGATATTGGTAAGAAAATTCAATTCTCTTCCATCAAAGCCAAACAGAAATATCCTTACGATATCGAAAGTTTGTTAAAGTGTTTGAATTTTATTATTAGTGAAGTATATAAAGTTAAGACAAGGTGAGGTGAGGAAACCACTACCAGTATGTCATTGAAGCCACCTTTCCTTAAGAGGAATAATAATAATCAACCAACTAAATCTTATCAGAGTGCCCATGTTGTGTTTAATGTTGAATATTGGGGCAAGGATAACTTTTGTACTTTCTATCAAGAGAATCATTATGAGAACACATGTCTACAATGGAACCACAACATTAATGCTTTGATGACTAATTTCATAGGTACCTTTTTAGCATATGAGCAGTCTAAGAAAATTGAAGAAGAAAATGGATCTACCTTGACCAAGCAAAATTCTGGTGTTAGACATTATGTTAATGCATTGGGTGTCATATCTAACACTGATAACCAAATTGTTGATGAACCAATAGTGATTGAATCTCCTCCTCAGCAAACAAATGAATGACATAATTTGAGGAGCAAAGGACTTATTTCTTTGTAAGAGATTAAAAGAAAATCATCGAGAAGAATTTTACCACCAACAAATCCTACTCAGAATTTGAAAAATAAGTTTGGAAGTGCTCCTCCTCCTAAGAATTCTTCCATGAACAATAAGAATAATTCCATCACTCCCGAAGCTTCTAATGAAGCTAAGCCATCGAACACTTCAACATAGCTTTTTAAGAATGAAATTATTGATTACAATATTATTGAGCATATGAAGAGATCTCATGCTAATATCTCAATATTTGAGCTCGCAAAGATAATAGGGCAGCATGAACTAGTAATCCAATAATTTACATTTCAACCTCCATTACGTAATGAACTTTTTTCTTCCCAAATTATGCCTGGAAAGTCTCATGATATTCTTGAGTTTGTAGTCAACGTTGTTAGTCTAAATGCTAACACTCTTTGCCCCCCATTCCTTTTAACATTTTAAATATTTAATTATAATGTCCATAATTGTCTTGTTAATTTGGGTACATCTACAAATGTTATGCCTTTATATATTGCCAAAATTATTAATGCTAAACAGTAAAAGACCGATGCCCAAACCATACAGTTAGAAACACCATTGGTGTAAGCAATGAATGAAATTAATAATGTTATCATCTGTTTTTCATTTGACCAAAGAGTTCACCAATGCATCAATATTTTTATTGTGGAAATTTCAGAAGCCTACAATTTGCTTTTGAGTAGATACTGTTAGTTATAGTCTTCACAACCTGTCACCAAGGATCAACATGAGCTCTTACTATGTCTGGTTTGGTTAGATGTTTTTCACATGATATTCAGCACAAAACATGTCACAAATGTCTCCATTAGAAGAAGCTCAGAAAAATATTTCCAACAGTATATCACACTCTTGTAACTAGTTTCTGGATTAGAAGATAAGATCAAAATGCATGAGTGATTCTTGGTTATGCATTGTTTGAGGTCAGTTGCTGCACACAATGACAAGTTTAGTACAAAATCATTTACTGAAATAATGGTAAGTAATTTTTCAAACATCAAAGAGGTTTTTCTTCATCACATACCAAGTAACAAAAAACTCCTTCAATTTATGCACAAGTGCTACCATGTGGGAGATATACAGTGATATTTGGAGCCTACATTAAAACAAAGCAATTTTTTCATATTTTTTTACAATTTTAGTCATGTTAGTGCGGTGCCATTTTGCAATAGATGGAAAGTAATTTTGAAAAACCCAAAGAGTTTTTTGTTAACCACGAGACCTTTAAAAAAAAAATCTTTCATTTTATTCACAGGTATCATGAATTGAGATATGTGACTAGATCTTTACAACTCATTTTCACATATTTAAATTTTTAATGATTTTCTGTTTTAGAGATGATTTTGTGGCACAGATTATGAGCAAATGGAAACAAATTTCCAAAATATGAGAGTGGTTTTTCTCCAAAATGAACTTTTCTATAAAAACTTCTTTCAGTTTTGTAACAGGTGCTATGGTTTAGGAGATATGAGTTCATCTTCAACAACTATTTTCATAAATTCGGTCCAAGGTTTATGTAACTAATTCTATTTTGAAGAAAATGATTGAGCTCAATTCCCTTAGTACAAGGATGAGAAAATGTATATATTTTATGAATTTAATAGTGTATGGGTTGGACTTTGGTAGAAAGTTGGACTCTTGTGAAAGCTTTGAGCAGCATTGTACATTTATCTCTGCAGTTTGGCAAAGGAATAGACTAAGGTTTGCAACATTTTGTGGGATTCTTGTGGCAAGTTGATTCGGTATTGTTTCTTCTTTTGTAATTCAAGTTTACATGTGTTTATGTATTTCATTATCTCTCTCTTTTCAGCTGAACTAAATGAATCAAGGATAAAGGTAGAAATCATTGATGTTGCAGTGCTCTACCTAGGGTTTGTTTAGTTTTTTATGTTTTCAACTGTTTGAAGAGGACCCCTGAGACTCTCATGCCCTCTCTAACTCCTCACTAGTCTTAAAATATCCATCTCATTCAATTTAAAGTACTAAATCATTTGCCTATCTCGCCCCACAGCAAAAAAAAAAAAAACTGAGTCCATTCCCCGGACACAAATCTGCCTTTCAGATTTGAGCTAGCAAACCAACAGAAAATTCAATCAAATTCCTCTGAGCACATACCTAGCCTAAAATTAGTCTTTACAGCAGTCATATCAAGCTTCATTTGTTGTAATTTCATGAGATTGACAAGGAGAGAGCCCTCTCCTAACCTGGTAGGGCTAGCGACCAGGTTAAGCATGGTTTGGTGTTACCCTAGACCTGCCTTTCTCAGCCTGATGTATATTTAGGCCCTAACATAGTGGCGACTCTACTAGGGAAATAAAAGTTTGTTTGTTTGTTATTTTTGTTTGCTTTATAAACTACAGACGGAGCCTGAAGTTAGCAAAGTAGCCTTTGAACTTCTCTTGCTCTGCAAGTGCATAAGTAGATAAATGTTGCTTCAGTCAATCTCTAGTCTAGTTTATGAACTGAACATCTGACTTGTAAATTGCCCCATCACATTAAACTGGGGAAGAGGTGACAGATCTTCTCTGGGAGAGATCATTTAAGTTGCAGATTTGATTGCTGATGGTGGATAGTAGTCAGACACATATGAAGGCTGAAACATTCACCTGGAAACTCCAACTCAATCCAGAGATTCCAATGCTCATTGATCCATTCATGCACTAAAATAAAATGGAAGGGTATGTGGCAAACCCTGTGTTTTGTGAAGTTTTAAAAGAAGTTAGAGATCAATTAGTGGAAATTGAAATTGATGAAGTATTTTTCATTATCGTGCTTCTATTTTTGAGATCTCCGAAGTTTCCTCCTAAAGCTAAAGCTAGTTTCTTTGAGTTAGTTGTTGAAAATTTTGAGAAGGATATTCAGTATTTAAATGATCAGATCCAATCATATGAATTCTTAGATCCCAAAAAATTCTTGGAAACTCTCCCTCCTTCAAAACAAGAAACAATAGAGCTGCCCATGGATGTTTACACTGACAGTTTGTAGTTGGAGGTCTATGTTGAGGAGTTAGGGCAGCAAACAGAGTCTGGTTTCTTTGATCCTATTGTCGCATATATGGAGTATTTTTTCAGTTTGAATGATAAGTCAAATTGTCTTTCACACAGCCAAATTCAATTTGTGCATGGATGGTTGTCAGTATTTACATTTGTTTCCTGGTTGAAGAACTTTCAAGCATCATCTTTTTCACAGTTACTTGAATGGTTGAATGGTATTACAAAATCACTTGATCCATTGATTTTGCAGCAAAGTAGGGTAGGTTTGTGTAAATAAATAAGTTGCCAAAGGAAACATTTCAGTTTGGATTGGTATGAGTTGTTTCGGGTTTGCAGTTGTTTGACCATATTGCCCAATGGATGAGGCACTTTTTCTACAGTTTTTTTGACACCTCCAAGGAGCTACCATCCCCAATGGAGCCGATGTTAGTTCCAGCCTTCGTAGCCTATTATCAGGGATCAACATAATCTCTTACTATGTCTGGTCTGGTTAGATGTTTTGCACATGATATTCAGCACAAAGCATGTCACAAATGTGTCCATCCAAAGAATCTTGGAAAAATATTTCCAACGGTATATCACACTCCCATAATTGGTTTCTGGATTAGAAGATATGATCGAAATGAATGAGTGATTCTTGGTTATGCATATTTTGAGGTCAGTTGCTGCACACAATGACAAGTTTAGTAGAAAATCAGTTTTTGAAAGAATGGTAAGGAAATTTTCAAAAGTAAAAGAGGTTTTTGTTCATCACATACCAAGTAACAAAAACCTCCTTCAGTTTATGCTCATGTGCTACTATGTGGGAGATATATAGTGATATTTGGATCTTACATTAAAACAAAGCAATTTTTTCATATTTTTCACTGTTTTAGTCATTTTAGTGCGGTGTCATTTTACAACAGATGGAAAGTAATTTTGCAAAACCCAAGGATTTTTTTGTTAATCATGAGCCATATAACAGAAAACTCTTTCAGTTTATTCACATGTGTCATGAATTGATATATGTGATTAGATATTTACAACTCATTTTCACAGATTTAAACTTTTAATGATTTTCTATTTTAGAGATGATTTTGTGGCACATATTATGAGCAAATGGAAATGAATTTCCAAAATCCGAGAGAATTTTTTTGTCTAGAATGACCTTATCTAGAAAAATTTGTTTCATTTTTGTAACAAGTGCTATGGTTTAAGATATTCTAGTCGATCTTCAACACCTATTTTCAAAAGTTCGGTCCAAGTTTTATGTAACTGATTATATCTTGAAGAAAATGGTTGAGCTCAATTCCCTTAGTACAAGGATAGGAAAATGTATATATTTTATGAATTTCATAGTGTAGGGGTTGGAATTTGGCATAAGTTTGGACTCTTGTGAAAGCTTTGAGCAGCATTGTACATTTATCTCTATAGTTTGGCGAAGGAATAGACGAGGGTTTGCAACATTTTGTGGGATTCTTGTGGAAAGTTGATTTGGTATTGTTTCTTCTTTTGTAATTCAAGCTTACATGTGTTTATGTATGCCATTATCTATCTCTTTTCAGCTGAACTAAATGAATCAAGGATAAAGGTAGAAATCATTGGTGTTGCAGTGCTCTACCTAGGGTTTGTTTAGTTTTTTATGTTTTCAACTGTTTGAAGGGGACTCCTGAGACTCTCATGCCCTTTCCAACTCCTCACCAATATTAAATTATCCATCCCATTCAATTTAA
Organism: Pinus taeda; assembly: GCA_000404065.3. Lineage (NCBI taxonomy): Eukaryota > Viridiplantae > Streptophyta > Pinopsida > Pinales > Pinaceae > Pinus > Pinus taeda. The sequence continues at coordinate 87,354 of APFE030422528.1, read as the reverse complement.
AGTACTAAATCATTTTCCTACCTCGCCCCATAGAAACCTATGTGAAACTGAGTCCATTCTCTAGACCCAAATCTGCCTTTCACATTTGAGCCAACAAATCAACATAAAATTCAATCAAATTCCTCTGAGCATATACCTAGCCTAATATTATTATTTACATCATTCATCTCAAGCTTCATTTGTTGTACTTTCCTGAGATTGACAAGGAGAGAGTCCTCTTTTGACCTGGTAGGGCTAGCTATGAGGTTAAGCGTGGTTTGATGTTACCCTAGACTTGCCTTTCTCAGCTTGAGGTAGATTTAGGCCCTAAGAGAGACTAGTCCAGAAAACTACAAGGATATTTTTCAACATACTTGACACATTTATGAATTCCTTACAAGGGCATAAATAATCATATTTGAGTGGAAAGTGAACCTTACATGAAATACGCCATGACACCACTTAATGGACATAATGAAGCTTACAGTAATGATCGAATCCTAACTAACTAGCATTTATTCTCTAAAAATAAATTCTTTACATAAAACATAGAATAGCAAAGTTTCATGATTGACACAATTAGCAGTACCTTCAGTTGTGATGCGCTGTTCTAGGAGGCACCATTGCTAGATTGATGATTTGGAGCCGTGGAGGATTAACAAACTGATCACAATGTTACCACAATGTTGGAATTGGCATAGAGGCATGAAAGAAAAACTGATATGGAATTATAAGCCCTACATAGTTGAACTTGGGTTGGAATAAGGTACTCACCAAACCCAATAGTTGAAAATATTTTCTCAAGTAGTTTACCACAATTTTACCCTTTAAGGTAGTAGTATTCCCGTGGGATGAGTCAACCTTGATTGTTTCCTCTACCAACATTTGACAATATTGTTCACATGGGGTTAGCACTCCCATGAAATCCCAATAGCTGGATAGTCTAGCTAGAACTCTCTCTTCAACTCTAAGTTGAAGGTAGCCACATCCTTCAGCACTACCTCCAGGCATTCTTCAGTGTTAATTCTATCCTCCTTCTGGATTAATTTGGAAATATTCATGATTATAGGCACCCTATCCACCACATCTATAGCATTCAACTTAATGAGTGGCTTATCATTCACATATTGGATCAATTTATTGGTAGTTTGGGCATTCTTTTCACTATTTTCTTTGGAAGCTAGGATGAAGAAGTCATAATATTTTATCACAATCCTTTTCTCATCCATCAAATTTATGTGTTCCCAACTTTTCTTCATCTCTGCTATTATCTTATCCCAGATCAGTTGTTTAGCTTGTAAGAGGTACATAATTCCATTCATTCTCTCTCTAAGCTCATAGATCTCTTGATTAGCTTCCTACAAGTTCTTGTTGATCAGCTCTGAATTGGTCTTAGCAGCCTCGAGTTATTTTTCCTTTTGTGCTAGATCTCACTGGGCATCATTTAAGTCCTTTTTTTCCTTCTTAAGCTCCTCTTTTGAGAGATGGAGCTTGGTGAGGTTCTTTGTAAGTTGTTATGTGATATTATGAGGGTTCTCAAGAATGAGAACTGCACAAATGTGAGTGTCTATCCTCTGCTAAATTTTTTCTACCTATTTCTTGAGAGCCACCACCTCATTATTCTTGTCTATCAACTTTTTTGCCAGGATTTATTTTTATTCCTCCACCTTTGTGAGTTCCTTGGCATACACATGTTCGTTGGCTGGCATCTTTAGCTTGTGTCTCAACTCCTGAAATTTTGCTTGTGAGCTTTGGAGAAGGGCCTCAAATGCAGCTTTATCCTTTGGATTCACTCCTAGGTTCACAATCAACTCCTTGAAGATCCCATTCTACATATGTAGAGCTCTTAAGTTTTCTCTTTTATGTTTCAGTCTGGTTTTAGTCTTCTCCAACATCTTTTTAGCTTTTCTTATAGTCATAGAATTTTGATTTAGTTAGCTGTACAACATTTCTCCCACCTACTTGTGGAACTTTATCTTATCAGGTAGAGGGATGCTTTTCAATTCCAAAGACACATCCAGAGCTTTGAACTAGATGCCTAATGGTAATGACTGTGCTAAATGGGTGATGTAGCAAGAATTTCTTTTGATTTCTCTCTGGGTCCATTGAAGCCATAAGTTTGGTTTGTTATGGGACTGCATTTGATGCCATTTTCTAGTGCATCTCTTCCCTAATATTCTTGTTCATCTCTTAAATTTCTTTTCCAACAAGCCAACTAGCCTCAGATGTAGTTTCACTTCCTGCTAAAATCAGAATGGCTACCTCTGAAGATGATGAGGCAGCAGTTTGCAGTGGGTCTTCCAAAGTCACCTGGAAGCCTGGTTTGTCTGGTTTTGTCTCCACCAACCTAGTCTTGATTTCTTCTTCTTCTATCTCTTGGGTCTTGGCCTTTTTTCTGGTGTGTACAAGTCGATTTCCAGATCCCTTGTTTCATCAATTGTCCTTTTATGCACCTTGTCCTTTTTTGTTAAAGTCTTGATCTCCATCTTTGTGTTAATGGGTCATGAATTAAGGTTAGCCTTCCATTCAATCTCAGGCCTACATTCATGATCATAAGTTGAAGCCTTTATTCTCTCCCTTTTTCTTTCAATGACACCATGAGGATCATAATGCCAAACTTCTCCCATGTCAAAATTCATTTGTTTCAATAATTCCTCAACTACCTGAAAGGCTTGTCTAGAGTTAACAATGAAGGGGCCTATAGGCTTACCCAACCTCAACATGTACCTGTTTTTGGTAGGGACAAAATGGACATGGTCCGCATTGAGACTTTGTCTAATGAATTCCAAGGAAAATATCCTCATTGTCATGAACATAGGAAAGGGGTAAGGAGGAATCTCACAACCATAAACCCTAATCCCTATGTAATCCTCAAACATATACCACTCTCCCACCCTAGTGTCCTTGCTAAGTTGAAGGATTGTTTTTTGCCAAGGGAGGATTCTTGGGGGGGGGGGAATTGTGAATAATTTTATAACCAATTGCCATGTAGGAAGATATGAATTGGGAATAACCATCATTATCTGGTCTCCTCCTAACAAAAGCATCCCAGTCAAAATAAAACTTCCTCTTATCATTTGGATCCATTATACAAAGTCCCAAACAATTAAACTCATCTACATGGGTGTACACAAACAAATATAATAACATAGAATAGTATCTAAAGTAGGAGGTGGTAGGAAAATGGTGCAATTGGAATTTTATGGACTCAGACAAGTAAGAAGGTATGTCAAACAGGTGCTTCGGTTGCATAATCTCCCTCAAAAATCCTAGGGAGCATTTATTGGCCATATTGGAATTATCATCCACAAAAAGATGAGAAATTATAGACAGAATAGGTTGCACAGACTTTGCAAAGATAGTTATTAGGAATCTATCAGCAATGGGCAAGGACTGCAAGCCACGATCTAGGACCATTTGTATAAAGGACTATTGCTCAGCAGCTGAGAAGGTAGTATAATTGTAGACCAAAGTTCCTTTTGTGAATTTTTAGGGTTCACGAGATCTTAGGTAAATCATATTTTTCTAGATCAATTATGGGGTCACCTATAGGATTTTGGCTCTAGTGGAAGAGACAAAATAGTCATTTTCTTCAATTTATGCAGCAGTTAACCAAGAAATTAACTCAGGGAAATAAAACACAGAGGGCACAATTTTATAGTATAGACCTAAGTCAACTACACAGTGCAGGTCTTCTCCTCTCACATGGTGGCCATACAAGTTCAACCCAAGGTTCGATAGATAGTAAGCACAAGGAAGGTCCATAATCCATGCCTCTGTGTTCATTAGTGGTTCGACATTGGAGGAGGGTTTGATTTCTTGGGCTTTGGGGGTATTGGGGGCTGCTTTCTTCATTTTAAAAAAATATCGAAACAAGTTGCAGGTGGAGGAGACTGAAAGGTTACCTAATTGACTGGCGATAGATGAAAAAGGCATTGGAGGATAATTTTGGACCAAATTGGTGAGTGAATACCATTGCAAAGTAATCAAATGGCGGGAGGAGTTGCATAGGAAAATAAAAAACATTAAAAAAATGAAGTGGGAAGGGTTTTTATAGGTGGAGGGGGGAAATGATTGTCTGGCATCACGAAGGAACATGTGGTAGATGACGACTGGGTGGTGGTAGGTGACAGGTGGATGGGAGTTGGGAGGGGGAAGAAATTACCATTTTACCTTTACCTTCATTACTCTCTTGAAAAGCAATGCTAGTGGGATCGTGACATGGCAGGTGGTCCCCACGTACCTCCGACGAGTGAAAGCGTGGGGGGCAGGATCTTCCAATGACCCCCCGGAATTAATATAGGTCATTGGACCAATGGACCTAGATGTTTGACTATTCAACTCCATAGGAGAGCATCAGTCTATTTACCGCACAAGTTACCCCCCGAAAGTGTTTCTAGGGGCCGATTGTGCAGAGATGGATGGAGATCCACCCTGAAACCTACTTGACCTTCAACTAAAAATTAGTTTCTTCATTAATTTACTTCCTTACCCTGTCATGATTCCTTGGAAAAGTATTCCATAGATTTGGGCTTTAGTGTTTGAGGCTTCTATTATACCATTAAGCCCCAAACTTTCCTACCTGATCAATTTTTCTATTTGAAGCCAAACTTGCTCAAACAAAGCCTTCTTGAAACCCTTACAAAAATGAGATAGACAAAAATAGAAAGTATATCACCAGAAAATTAAATTCATTACTAAATTAAATGTTGGGACTTGACCAGCCAGAAAAATAGGAAAATGAGCCAATAAAATACGAAAAGGGGAAAAAAGTACCAGGATATTGTCAAAATGGATTAGACCAAAGGTGGGATCAAGGAACCTATGCAAGGACTAGATCAAGCGAGAGAGCCTATAAAGTAACATGCAGAGGGACAAATCAAGCATCAATAAATAGATCTTTCAATCTATATGGTTATCACCATTTCTGTCAATTGCATGTAGAAGTTTATAGTCCATGTAGACCTTTTCATTATTTGTATGTATTGTAATGTCAGTGTAATGAGATTTGGTCCAATAGGATCATGCAAGTCTGTATGGATTCTTGATTTGATGGTTGGGCTATATTAATGATAAAAGGAGTTCTAGGGAAATATTGTGTTACGTGGATCAATGTGTGCATGGCCCTTTTAAAATTTTTGTTTTTCCTATGAATATACATGAATATTTATTTTTCCTTTCATAGGTGGCTTTTCTGATAATGATATCATTTCACAGATCCGTAAGTTGATTAAATAAACAAATAATATAATAATAGTCTTAATCCTCTGCCATTGATCTTGATCCCTTATTTCTTTATTGGTTCTGGATCACCTTGGGTGAGATGCTCCTTTTGCAAAAAGGGAGTGAAAATGTTGGCAAAAAGCTAGACTATGTCAACTTCCATTCTTGGCAAACTTAGGTTGAACCCTGGGTCCTCACTGTTCCAAATTTCCACCAACAAATGGTTTCATTGTCAAGACCCTAAATGTTTAGAAGGGATCTAGATAATGGTATCTGAAATTACAAGTAGAGGTATTTAGGGTTGGTGGCATGAGAAGGCTAGAGAGGAAGTTTTGTATGTTCAACCTGCTTGTGACCAATATGAAATCTTTTGGTGCAAGTTCCCCGAAAAATTGCAAAACTGGTTAGGGTTGTTACAAGTTAAATTAGGAGTTGGAAGCCACCCTCGGCTTCGTAGAGAGTGTTTGATAGTTGATTTTCTTGAAATCCATTGATTAGAAATATACCTAACAAGGGTTTTTTATTTTTGGGTGAATGTGAGATTATAGGCCTATATTATTGAGTTTGCAGTTGAAAATCATTAGCCTATTTCTACAGTGGAAGAAGTATATAAGTTCAGGATGTCGAGAAGATTACTGAAAGAGATCCCACTTTGATTAGAATCTTGATGGTTTAAGAAAATATGTTTCTATTCCAATAACATTGAATGGTTTCTTAGAACCCTTAGTGCTAGGGGTTGGATCTAGGGGGAGGAATGTTGTACAGTTGTGAAAAATTACGGTTGTTGTGATGGACCAAGAAAAGTTGCACAAGGCACAAGATTTTATAGCATTGCGGAGGGAGAGGATACTTAACAATTGAATAGAAAGGAAGTGTTGGGAAATTAAGTGTAGAAGAAGGAAGTTATAGAGGATAGGAGAAGCAGTGATAAGTTTAGCATCACAAAGGAATAACACGGATAGTCCTGAGTTATGAGGAAAATGACAGAATAAGGGATCTCTTTATAGAAAAATAGGATACGTTAATGGAAGTATTATAGAAATTTTGGTTGGGACCAGTAGACCCCACTTAGGATCAAGAGGATTTCGTACACTTGAGCCATTTGTATAGCTGATTAGGATGTCTAGTGAGAATACTCTAGTAGATGATGACATGCACTTTGTGATGAGGTGATTGTTCTTTGAAGATGAGGTAGTCCCTACTCGTAGGAGCCTGCAACATAGTGGTACAACTCCTCCTCTCCCTAACTTTCCCCTGATATTGTATCAAAACTCAGATTATTTATTTTCTAAAGTAAGACTATAAAATTATAGTAAGTACATTCTAGATAGAGTGTCGATAGTTCCAATGGAGGAAGTAGTTCTAGTAGTGGTGTTATGTCAAGTTCAATCAATTATTCTTAGTGAGGTTCCAAGGGAGTTATAATTTTTTAGCCTAGGAAAATAATCATGGTTGGAAATATGGTCGGATCTCTTACCCAATATCAAAAATGTTCAAGACGAGGTGGCGAAGATGTTGAACAACATTGGTATCTGTGTCAGGCTATTTGGAGGGATCGATGGACTCTGATACCACCAAGTTTATTGAGTTCCAAAATATTCTAAGATATTGGGCGCTTTGATGTTTTATTAAGTGAATTGATGCAAATCCTAATGCTACCATGGATATAGTTAAACAAGAGCTTCTTCAAGAATTTTAGTTAACTAAGTTTAATAAGAAAGACTTGGTGGGACTATTGGATATTAGACAAAGTGATGGAGAATCTACTTGGTATTATATCCATAGATTTAAATATGCTATTAATAAACTATCATACCCCATTGATCCCCATCATTAGAGAGCTTTCTTGATTAAGGCTTTATTACCAATGACTAGGATTCTACTATTGCAACAGAAGGTTGACACACTACATGATGTTTTGGGATAATCAATGCAGATTGAATCCTTGCCAAGATACACTCAGGATTATAAAGTGTGCACTCCTTTCACTGACCCTACTATTATGGGGCTTCAAAACTAAAATTTAAACTTGACTAATAAATTAAAGGCTCTTGTTCTTGCGCGACCCATGAGTACTCAGTTTTGTTGCATTCATTTTCAAGTCAAAAGGGATCACGTCATGGAATTCCCATGAATCAGGGGTTAGTGATTGGTGAGCACCAGTATTGCAGCAATAATGCTGCAACTCCTGGGTTACATTCTTTACTCTTACCAACCAGGAAGCTTGTAACAAACTTGGAAGCAACAGTGATCTATGCACAAGTACTAGTGCTTACTGTAGGTTGTCAATTGGTCAGCCAGCGCAAGATCACTATGAGCTCAAGCCAACATCTATGGATTCTAGAAGAAGCTCTATATGTGATGAAAGGAGAGAAAGACTACTCTACAGATACTGCTCTAACTGTAGAAAGGAGAAAGACTAAAATGTAAAGCAAACCAAGTAAATCCTACTTAACCAACTAATCCTACTTTTCTAGAAAGCACTATGAAAACCATTAAAAGAATGCCATCTATCTATTCAAAGAATTAAACAACATCTAACTAAGCTATTTCTGGAAGTAAATGAGAAAAAAACATCTTTTTGGATTTTTATGTGAATTTGGCAAGTATGTGATTCACTGTTTGTGAATGTGGCAGCGAATAAGTGGTGTTGAAAGGCGTTTTTGGGGCTTGAGAGGATGTAGGATGGTGTGGTTGGGTCCTAGGAGGTCTCAGGTGGCCTTCTGGAGGCTTTTTCCACACCCAGTCTTCAAAAGAAATCCTAAAGGAAAATCTACAGGAGGACACAGGAAATCTACAGGAGGAAAAACATCGTTCTACAGGAGGCCTGCAAGAAGTTTTCGCTACTTCGAGGGTGTGAGAGTGGGTGGAAAAGGTGGATGAATGTTTGAATGAGGTTTTAGGTCACCTAGGGTCTACCAAGAATCATTACGAGAGAGAAATATGATTGGATTTTCTCAAGGAGAGAGGAAGGAATTCTATGGAAAATGCAGGAAACTAAGGCAAAATTCAGGGGAGACTAGGGTGACATGTAGGGAAGGGATTAGATGGAGGATGGGATGGCTGATAAGCTAACCTACTACTAGAAGATATCTACTGTACAAATAACTAACAGTCAACCAATGAGATGAGGAAAGTGATGAAATAAGTGCATCTAGAAAAATGGATTTTTGCATCAAACTAATCTAAACTGTGATCTATGAAAGGAAATGTTGATAACTACTTCAATAAATGAAAGCATGATGGACAAGTTCTCAAGCAAAGCAAACTAGACTATTAACCAACTAAAAAGTTGTAAACACTAGAAGTCCTATGAATGAAAAGAAATCTGTGTTTTTGGGGTAGCAAGAGCGTCTTCGCCTGAGATCATGGTCCCAAAGGGAGGAAGAGAGGCCGAGGCACTGTTTCTAGCATTTTGAATCTATTCTTTACCACTGCTTAACCTACTATAGAAAGCACAAATGGAAAAAAAATATTGAATCATCAAAGGCAACCTATTCTTAATCATGAAAGAAATACATCTAATAGTGATCTAATCTACAACTAAATGAAACATACAACTACAAGTAAAGAGGTGCTTGGCTGCTTGGATTGGGCCCTAACCCAAGAGCTTCAGCCCTCTGAGGTAACTCAGTGCTAACTCGTAAATCATTACATCTTTATTTCCAAAATAATAACAAGATTACATGAAACTGTCAAAATAATAAGCTCGAACTTGAGGAGAGCTTACATAAGCAAAAGTACAACAAAAATCCAACCCTAGTGAGGCCCTAGGCCCCTCTACTTATACAAATGAGGCTACCTAGCACCAACAGCTTCCTTAAAATTAGGGAGGCTTGGCTCCCAAAACTCAAGATAGTCATCAGTCATCCTTCACTTTCTCGGTTGCCTACTAATGCATGACTTGGTTGCTTGTACTCCGAGTTGAATGAAGGGGAATTCAAAGTGAGGAGTAACAAATGAAGGGGACACCCTCCTATAAGTCCTCTCCCTTGTGCACTTGGAGTTATTGCTACCATTTTTCCACTGGATCCTTGACTTTGACCACAAAATTCATCAATAATCTGCATTAAACACATATTAGACCACATCACATCATAACTAGCTCAACTCACTCTATAAGAATAAATATAATTAGAAAATCATACAATAAGCTAAGAGAATGGTTAATTTGACTAGGTTAGGAGGTAAAATGAGCCCATATACTTACCCATTTATGAGGCTCATCATCACCCCCCTACTGAAAGTGTTGCTCATCTTCTGAGCAACTTAGTCCATCTCCTCATCTTTTATGGCCCTGGTGGCCTCCCTAGCATCTCATGCTTCTGATGTGGTCTCCTCTTCCTTGTCATAGAGTCCTGCCTTCATGTCTATTTCTTCCCACTGCTCCTGCTCTTCTTCTTCTCTTCTACCTTCCAGCATGCGTAGCAGCAGTGGGGGGCTCAATTTGAGGCCAATTCAATTGACTTTCAGCCTATGCATGGAGTGCTTATACATTGGAACTCTCCTTAATGCATCCCTCATCCTCACTGGGGAATTATATTCCCTGATCTGCAGACTGTGTGGTAAGGTATTCCATCTCCTCATACATGCATGCATACAGTCATCCCCAAGTAACCTTTCCATATCCTCAAAATGTGCAATGGCTTGTGCTTGATCACATATATATCTAGGGGAAATCTAATGGTTATTGGCAAGCAAGTTATGTGTACTGATGAGTGCCATGGGGTTTGATGGCTCAACTCTGATCATTAATGGCTCATTTTGCTCCTTTATCATCAACCTTCTTATTTCAACTACCCTTAACTCTTCATGGTTCATCCATGAGGCCATGGCCATTAGTTGCAAGTCCCCTAGCCTAGCATTGGGGTCCCACACATTCATGTCTGTGAGGGCCATGTTATGCACGTAGAATTCTGCCATCTTTTCCTTATCTTCTGATGTGCTTTGGTCACATAGGTCCATAACCTACCTATAATCTTGGAAAGGCATTGTGCCTCTTTGTGCCAAAGTCTTTATCTGAAATTGCAACCATTGGTCCTTGAGATACAAGACATAGGATTTTGTTGGTTTCCTACATTGAAATGCCTCCATGGACCACTGGCCATGCATGCCAGTTGGGTCTATTTCTCTTGCAACTATCTTCTCAGCAATTTATTTTTAATTTCAAGGTGGCTTCTTATGATTGCTTCTCTGTGTCTGACAACACTTAACTCTCTATCCATTTCTCTTATTTTGTTTTCCATATGGCCAATATCCTCAACCCCTTTGGATTTGGCTATTTGCATCCACCTATGGGTCCTTATCCTTTCTTTTTCTAATTCAAAGAATAATGGAATTGCAATTTTTTGTGGAATTATTCTTCCCCCATCAATAATATGTAGTACGAGCCAAGACTAGGCTGGGGATTAGGTTCTTATAGCTCTATTTCTTCCTCCTTTCCCTATGGCTATCCTTCTACCCTTTTCTTAAGCTTTTGGGTCTCCTGTAGTTTTGACAGGGTCTCCTCTAGAACTGTCTATGCCTCCTGTAGGATTGTTTTTGGGTTTTTGGGTCCTATAATTCCACATTTTCTTTCCATGTGGGGGAGCTAGGAGTCCCCCTTTCATATGTGATAGGTGCCTTGGAAGGGGATTCTTTTCCTTGGGTAGAGGGTGAATTTTCAATAATAATTGGCACTTTTGAAGAAGGCTGAGGTTTCCCTGTTTTGATTCTTGTGCTCTTCCTAGCCTTGAAATACGTTGAGTTCTGCCTCTTCCTCTTCTTTTTTGCTTAACTGGTGTGCTGAGGGTAGTGAGAGTAGTAGTTGCCTCTATTTTCAGAGTCTCAGGGGACACTTCTATCTTTTCTACCTCTTTTTTTGTCTATGTTTGCTCTGTTTCCTCCTATTTTGTTTCTTCAGGTTTCTCCTCCTCTATCTTGGTTTGTTCATTCTTCCCTTCTTGTTCTTCTAAATCACCAGTTGCTTCACCTTCTACCCCTTGTTACTCTTCCTCCTCACTGCCAATAGGACTGATATCATAGGTTAGGGTCTTTATGTCATCTTCAGCTGTCATGTTTCGGAAGATTTCCCGTGCTATAGGGAGTGTAAATGTATGGAGGGATTCTTCCACTACAATTTTGATTAACCCATGGTGAGCTAGCTACTCTGGAATTCCTACTTTTACTTTAGTACTGGAGTCAATGAGGGACTGCAAGAGGAAGTAGGGGATGTTGAGCTTTTGAGGGGCTGGAGTGTCCATGCCATACCTTAATTCAGGAAGGATTCTAAAGTGGTAACCATGGACAATGTTGTACCTCCCCTCATAGGAAATATACTTGATTATTTGGTAGCTAACCTCATCCCAAGGATATGGTATGCTAGCCCTTATTATGCTATTTTTATCTTCTACAGGGGTTTCATTGTTTTGGAAGAAGTTTTTCTTAGCAATTTGGCCAATTGGTTTCTCATCCTTACTCCAAGGCAATCCAAGAGGAAGGGTAGTGACCCTAGTGATAAATTTAGGGGTTATCTCCATGGAAAGGCCTCTAAAGGTGGCAGTGGCATGTGTTCTGGTGTGAGGGACCAAAGAGTGGGCAAATTGTTGAGCAATTTCCTCATTAAACCCTCGAAATTTCTCAAAAACGTTCATCCAATTTGCTCTTGTGAATATGTCCACTACTTGGGGATGTGCATGGAGCCTGGAGGAGTTGGTGGGCTCTTTCCTCATAAAACCTTCTATCATTTTGTTTATTCTTCTTTGGGAAACCAAATGAGGAGAAGGAGACAACAATTTTTGAAGAAAAATAGAGAAACAAAGAGACTGTGTTTTTTTTAAGAAATAAGAAGAAATTCTCTTATGTATTTCCTCCAACTAAAGGCTTTATTTCCTCCTCAAAATTTAACCACTACTTGCATATCTTGATATTCAATGGGGGTATGCATAAAACCTAAAATCTGTGTTTTCCCCTTCAAAACAACTCAGTAGCCCTCCTGTAGAAGATTGTTGTCCCTCTTGTAGAATTCCTATAGCTTCTCTTGTAGAACCTGTAAGTGCTTCTACAAAAAATGTCGTGACAAAGAATATGGGAGAGATCAATGGAGAAGGATGGCTACGAGGAGATTGCAAGAGTGGATTTTCGAGGAGAGAATGAAGGAAAAGGTGGTGAGAGTGCTCGGGGAGGAGTACTTATTGCTTTTTATGGATATTTCCGGTGATGGAGGCTGAGCTGGCCAAGTGTACGTTGGCCATATTTGGACCATTGGTCCCCACCTGCCATATCATCATGGCCCTTTCCTCATAATCATGCCTCATGATTGCATCGGAGTTCACAATTCCTCCACTACTTGTCCTTGACATCTTTCATGAGTTGACTGTGCGCACATGTGGGTGACATCTTCGGATGAGTGGAATCAACTAAATGAAGGTGGCCAAGTTAACTGGCCACCTTTCCCTTGTTCAATTTCAACCATCCCATTGTTGTTGCATGTCTTATAATTACACAAATGCAAACAACGGAGTGGGTTAGTTACTTACCTGAGATCCGAATGCAATTGCTATGAAGGTTGTGGCTCTTTATCTCTATTGCATGCCTTTGTTTCTTTTGATGCATGTTGTCTGCTTAATGATGTGTGACTGTGCTTTGTGGAGGTTCCTCTCTGGTTGGATCTGATCTGCTGGTGTCTTCTTCAACCCTCATATTTGCACCCTCTTGCTACTGATGCTAGATTTTAATGGGATCAACTGCTACAGGAATTCCTACAAGAGCTCCTGTAGCTACTTCTCCCTTCAAAAATTCAGCTTCTTTCTATGCTTGGAGCTGTGAGGATGATGCCAGAGATGTAGATAGAGATCGAGAGGTAATATATAGGCTTCAAGTGAGGTGGATGGTGTTGTTTCCTTTCTTATTTTTCTTTTTTCTTTTTCCTAAAAAACTGTTTTTCCTGTCTTTTTCTTGGGCAAGAAGAAGAATGATGTTTGGGATGTGATGTAGGCTTGGAAATGATGGCAAGGCAGTTTGAAGACTATAGGAGGATTTATAGATATTTTATTAAGATTTCCTCTCCCTCAAACTTCCTTTTATATCTATTTCTGGTTCTCTATAATTCCTATAGGAGCCTCTTGTAGAAAACATAGAGCCTCCTGCAGAAAACACAGTTTTTGAGAAAGGAGCATAGTGAGGTTAAAAGAATGCTAAGAATGATGGAGAAAGGTGTGGGAAGGTAGGATAGGTGCTGGTATTGGTTTCAGGGCTCCCTTGGCACCTTCTACTACTTCCTGTAGTCCTCCTACAAACCTGCAATCCAACTGGAAATTAATTTTTCTTTTCATTTTTCTTTTTTTGAAAACAATTAGGGCACCTCATGGAGGTTTTCACCCTAATTTCTTGCCTTGGGCGCCTCAAAGGGAGGTTTTCACCTAGGGATCTTATTTTTCTCTTTTCCTTTATTTATTTTTTTGACATCATTGGGCTGCCTCAGAAGAGGTTTTCAACCCAATGGGACATAAACGCCTCATGGAGGTTTCCACTTGAGTCCTTATTTTTTATTTTTTCTTTTTTTTTTCAGTGAGTGGATGAAGTGGAGGCCAAGACATGCTCCACTACCATCACTATCTTATTCAAATTTTCAATGAAATCTCGCTTGGAGAGGGGTTTCTTGCAGACTTTCAACCAATGTCCATTGACAATCATGGGGATGGCTTCATCATCAATGGTTCTAAACAGAACTGAACCATTATCATTGCATTTCTCCACAGTGTAGGGTCCTAGTCATATTGTCCTTAGCTTTCCCTTGAAATTTTTGTATCTTGAATCATAGAGTAGTGCCCAATCTCCCTCTTGGAATCACTTCTCCTTGATGCTTTTGTCATGCCATATCTTTCTCTAAAGCTGAACTACCTTTGTATGGAGAAGGGCATTCTGTGTTCATCCAATCCATTGAGATGAAGTAATCTTTCTTTTTGTGCATGGCTGAGCTCTAGGTCCAACTGAGTTGCCATCCTTAGGGTATTGAATTCAAATTCTATTGACAGCAAAGCCTTCTTCCCATAGACCAACTCATAGGGTGTGAACCTTGTAGTGGTCATCCATGTTGTATTGTAGGCCCAAGTGGCCTCAACTAATCTATCTGCCCAATGTTTTCTACTGCTGCTCACTACCTTTGTTAAGATCCCTTCCAATGCTCTATTTGTGACCTCCACCTGCCCATTGGCTTGTGGATGGTAAGGGATTGAAGTCCTACTCTTGATTCTATGACATGTGAGTAGGTCTTCCATTAGATTGGAAGTAAACTGACTACCTTGATCTGTGACTAATTCTCTTGATACCGAAACTTGTAGAGTATGTTCTCTCTCAAAAATTCAGCTACTTTTTCCTCTATTGCTGCTTTGATTGCTTTTGTCTTTGCCCACTTTGTCAGGTAATCGGTGCACACAATGATGTATTGCTTCTGCTTTGAAGGAGGTCTGATAGGACCCAAAAAGTCCATGCCCCACTTCTCAAATGGCTCAAAGGTCATTTGAGGTTGCATGGGCATCTCATCTTTTGGAGTAGGTTTCCCCATCCTCTAGCACCGATCACATTGGCTGGTATATCTTCTCATATCCTGATGAAAAGAGGGCCAGTAGTAACCTGCTTGCAGTATCTTGAAGGCGGTTCTTTTTGCTGCAAAATGAACTCCACAAGGCCCATCATGACAGGTCAGGAGGATGTCAAATACTTCCTCCTCCCTAACACATCTCCTCAAGATCTAATCTAGTCCAAATTTGAAGAGATTGCCCCCAATCCAGGTGAAAGGGGCGCTTTTCATCACTATCTTACTCTTCTATTTTGAGGACAGATGTGGTGGAAACTGTGTTGAAACCATGTAGTTTTCTATATCAGCAAACCATGGAGAGAGTACTGAGATAGAATTGGTCATCCACCATTCCTTCTTCACCTATAGAGAAATTTACTCTAGAAAAAAAGTCAGCAACAACATTTTATTTACCAGGCTTATCAATAATTGTCAAATCAAACTATTGTAGTAAAAGCAACCATCTAATAATGCAAGCATTCACATCCGGTTTGTTCATTAAATATCTAATTGCAGCATGATCAGTGTACAAAAAAGTTTGATAGCCTGTGATATAATGTCTGAATTTTTTTAAAGAATGCACGACTACTTGGAGTTCCTTCTCGGTCACCGTATAGTTTAACTCTGCCTTTGACAAGTTTTTACTTATAAAGTATATGGCATAAGGTAAGTTTTCATCAATTTTCCCCAAGTCTACTCCTATTGCTTTGTTCGAGGCATTTGTGTGAATGTGGAAAGTAGGGCCCAAATTGGACCTCTCAGAATTGGGACAGTCACAAGTTTTCTTTTCAAGGTATCTAGGGCTTCTTGACAGTTTTTCGACCATATAAACTCGACATTACCTAAAAGGCCAAACAAAGGAGAGGCTAGCTTGCTGAAATATTTAATGAATCTCCGGTAATACCCCTCTAAGCCTAGGAAACTTTTGACATCTCTCACTTTTTGAGGAGGTGGGACCCTTTGGATGATGGTGATTTTGTTGGGGTCCACCTGTAGTCCTTGCTAAGATATTGCATGACCTAGTACGGTCCCTTCAATCATCGAAACTTTACATTTTTCCAGACTGAGCGACATGTTCATCTCAATACATTTGTCTAAAACTTTTCCTATATTAGATAAGACTTCCTAAAGTCAGAGCCATAAGGAGTAAAGTCATCCATGTATATCTCTACTACATCATGAACTAATTCACATAATATACTTAATACCGCTCTTTGGAAAGTGGCGAGAGCATTACACAAACCAAAAGAAAGGACTTGGTATGCAAAGGTACCCCAAGGGCAAGTGAAAGTGGTCTTATCTTGGTCTTTCAGGCTGATTTGAATCTAATTGTACCCACTAAACCCATCTACGAAAGAGAAAAAAAAATTCCCTGCCAGACTGTCTAACACTTGATCTATGAAAGGTAAAGGAAAATGGTCCTTTTTAGTGGCTTTATTCAATTCCTGATAGTCGACACAAATTCTCCACTTACCTTTTTTATTTGGCACGAGCACCAAAGGAGAGACCCATTGACTATCAAAGATGGGATAGATGAATCCTGCATCAAGCAATTTCTATAGTTCTTCCTTAACAATATCTTTAAGTGTAGGATTCATCCTCCTTTGAGGCTTCCTGACTAGCTTGCAATCCTCCTTGATGTATATATGATGAGTACATACTAAAGGGTGCACTCCCTTCATCTCCTTATAACTCTAGGGGAAGGCATCTAGGTGTTTTCTCAACAAGCTACACAGTTCCTTCTCCTAGGAAGTGGATAGGGATGGATTGAGTTCAAGGTTCTTTCTGGGCCGAACTCTATATTATTAACATGGAGAGAGGTGGAGTCGACTCCATAGAGATCATTTGAGAGGTTGTTTTGGGTTTCTCTTACTATGTCCTTTAATGGTGATACACTAGGAGGTGGATTCTGAATCAAATTTTCAATCATATCATCCTCATCTTGTTGTTTTTCCCCCATGGTGATTCCTAATACACAAAGCGGTGTAGAATAGACCTCATCCTCATCTTCCTCCTCCAACCAGAGAAGTAGATCATGTTCTAACAAGGGCTGGGTAGGAGGATATAGGATTAACTGCTTGGACATATCCTCGTTCTTTATGGTCATGTTCCCAACTGACAGTTGATGTAGGCATCAATAGTAGCCAACCAGGGTCTTCCCAGAATGAGAGGATACCTAGTGAACTTTACCTATGGCTGGAGAACTAAGAAATCAATAGGGTACTCCCAAGAATCAATGGAGACCATCACATCTTCCACAATCCCCTCAGGGGACACGGTGGAGCGGTCTGCAAGCTATAGTACGGTGGTGGTCTTCCTTAAGGAGCCCTAGAGGTTGATTTTGAGCATTGTGTCCTTTGTCATCACATTAATGGAATCTCCCAAATCAATCAAGGTGTGTGGGATCATGGTGCCATTGATGTGGACATCAACTACTAGGCTTCTAGGGTCCAGATATTTTGGATAGATTACCTGCCCTAACATCAGGTCGGACAATTGCCCTATGACATTGATGGTTGGTGCATCTATCTTGCGCCTTCCTAGATGCCTAAAGAACTTCTCTTTGATCAACCTATTGTAGATAGGCACATCTTTTATGGCTTGGAGAAGTGGTATCTTCACACATAAATGTTTCAAATCTCCCAGGAGTTCAGTTTCTTCTGGGGTAGACTAGACTATTGTGGATAGTCTCTTAGGAAAGGGTGGAATTGCTTTAGGTTCACTTTCCTCTTTACCTTCCTCAACCTCCCTGGGTGGAGGCTGGCTATCTGGGAAAAATTTCCCAGATCGCAAGTTAATTTCCTAAATCTCCACAGCATAAGTCGGGCATGATGATTCCCCACTATACACTTGCTGAGCATGTTTGTTTTTTGGGTTCAGATTTGGTTGGGTGGGCATCTGGGGTTTCTTTAGTGGAGCAGGAGGTATTTGTTGTGGTTGGGTAGGTGGTGGATGCAAAATAGAGGGAGGAGAGTTGTATTGGGGCCTCCACCCCTAATGAGATGCATTCCACTAAGGCTGTGGCGGAGCATAGGATTGAAATGAATGGGTGGTTGGTTGGGCATGATATGGAGATGTGAAGGATGAAGGAGGAGGTGTGGACCAGGAAGGATGAGTAGGGGGGGCCAAAGAAGGTATGTAAGTGACTTGGTTCAGGTTGTAGTATGCCTGAGATGTCCCTTGCATCCCCTGTTGATATGGTCTAGGTCCATGTGGCCTCCTTTGGTTTATGTAATAGAGTCGTTCAGTGACTCCCTCAGCACCTTGATATACAGCTTTAAGTCCAGGTAAGGAAGGACATGTATTTGTAGAATGATTTTCTTCATAGACTGAACAAACTTCTATAGAGTTCAATGGGCATTCATTCCCAGGATGCATCCTAGTGCATCTAGGGCAAAAAAATGGCCAAAGCCCTCTCTACTTCATCTTGTTCCCTTTTGATATGTAAGGTATCCATTTCCATGGCAAGAGTCTATAGCTTCTCACTCTTGAAGTCTTCCAGCATGTTTCCAATTTCTCCTTTAATGGATGAGCTAGAGGAAGAGGTACTGGCTATGGGTTGACTCCCTGCACCTTTCTTTCTGGCTACTCTAGAATTGTTTGTAAAAACAGTCTTTATGTCCTCATAGGATAGTTCATAAATGTCTCCCCCGGCTAGTAGATGGAGGGTGTCTAAAATATCTTCCTGAATTCCCCTAAGCAAGACCAGCTTTAGAGACTCAGGATCAAGTGTACACCCAATCCTTTTGTAACTGATATGGAACCTCTCTTCATAGTCCTCTAGGGACTCATCATTTCCTATGGTCATTCAAAAGATTTCTTCTCTAGTATCTTTTGACCTACAATAGTCTCGATACCTATTGTTAAAGGCTTGTTGCATTTGAGCCCAAGTTGTGATGCTATTGCCAGGTAATCCCATGAATTAGCATAAGGCTGCACCCTTGAGAGTAGAAGGGAACAGTTTCAACTTTTGCTCTTCTTCTGCATAGTCATAGGTTTCACAGATAATAGCAAACTCAAACAAAAATGTGTCAGGATCTTTTGTAGTCAGACCATGGAAATGAGGTAGGGTGGAAGGGCTTATATTCTTCATTTTGGTTTCCCCATTAGTCACCTGAATGGGAAAGGTACCCTCTATTCTCTCTCCATTCCCCCTAGCATTTCTGAGTTCAGCCATTGGCTCCAAAGGAATGTTTTCTTCTTCTTCTTCCCCTATAGGTTCTTCAAATATTTCTGTCCATTCACCTAATTGTTCTTCTTGATTGCAACCACCAAAAAAGAGAGAAGGTTGGCTGTGTGAAGCAGTGGGGGTGTTGGTAAAAATTTTTCCTGAGTTATCTCTATTCCTATGAGGCATGAAAGGAAATCTTTTCGGTTGGTTTTTTTTTCTTTTTCCCCACACTGATAGTACCTGCAAAACTAAAATTTATTGAACAAAACAAATTGCAACTAACTGAAATGAACTTGCTGAAATGAAATTTGCATAATTGAAGAGGAAAGAAAGGAAATGCAAAATTGAAAGAAAGGAAATGACTATTCCACCTTTGCTGAAATAAACTATTTAGCGGAATGTTGCAAGAAGAAAATAGAAGAAAACAGTAATCACAGAATCCTTTCTTGCTTCCTCAGCAATGGCGTCAAAAATATGGTGAGCACCAGTATTGCAACAATAATTCTACAACCCCTAGGCTGCCTTCTTTACTCTTATCAACCCGGTAGTTCGTAACAAACTTGGAAGCAACGGTGTTGTATGCACAAGTACTAGTTCTTACTGCACGTTGTCACTTGGTCGGCTGGCGCAAGATCACTAGGAGCTCAAACCAACTTCTATGAATTCCCGAAGAACCTCTATATGTGATGAAAGGAGAGAAAGACTACTCTACAAATACTACTCTAACTGCAGAAAGGAGAAAGACTGAAATGTAAAGCAAACCAAGTAAATCCTACTTAACCAACGGGTCCTAATTTTGCATAAAGAACTATGAAAACCATGAAAAGAATGCCATATATCTATTCAAAGAAGTAAACAACATCTAACTAAGCTATTTCTGGAAGTAAATGAGAAAGAAACATCTTTTTGGATTTTTATGTATTTTTACGTGAATTTGACATGTATGTGATTTATTGTTTGTTAATGTCGCAGTGAATAGGTGGTGTTGAAACAAAATTATGGGGCTTGAAAGGATTTAGGATGGTGTGGTTGGGTCCTAGGAGGTCTCAAGTGGCCTTCTGGAGGCTTTCTCCACACTCGGCCTATTGGAAATAATACTGAGAGGGGGGTGAATCAAGATTGTCAAATCTTTTCAAATAAACACTTGCAGATATGTAAAATGAAACTTGCATATACCTTCTAGATTTTAATGTAATTTAATATTTAGATGTTAACCATTAATCTGTATGTTAGAACCATATAATAATATACAGGAATAAGAAACATAGATAATCACACCAAAGAACACTAGATATAAGGTGGAAACCCAATGTGGGTGAAAACCACCTGCTGCAATATGTCTTTATCTTATTTCAGTTAGAAACATATTTTTACAATGATTTTGTACTGGTGTAGTCCTTTTCTAGTACGCAGGCTGCAACCTGCAGAGAGCTACAACCCTCTCTTGTTTTCCAGCTTCTCCTGGAAGGGAGCTACAACCCCCGTAGATCTTGTACTAGCTACGATACTAGTACGTAGGTGCTGACCTACAGAAGACTACTACCTTCTCTTTCTTCCAGGGACCACGTTTCATAAATTTTCAAACTGGATCCAAAACATCAAGTACATGTGCATCACCCAATCTCCTTTAAACAAATAACTTCTCAGAATGCAGTAACCAGAAAATGACACCAATAACCAAACACCAATTTAAACCCAAATCTCTGTAGAAACAGATAAAAGATAGCTAAAATATATTTTAGGAAAGGTTCGCAACTTCACCGAAGGAAACCTACGGATATCTGCACTTCTTCCATGACGAGTCTGCACAACTTCGCACCTGCACTCTCTATTGTTCAATGCATCTCCGCGCCTGCTCCGCCGATTCAACTGCACACCTCCACACCTGCTTCTTCTCTGGTGCTGCACACCTCCACACTGTGCCATTGCCGCTCCTACGCACCTCTAGATTTATACAATTTATCAATTCTCAAACATACCTCAGACTGTTGAAATCACAGATCCGTTCATGCATCAAAGGGATCCCAGCTCTTCACTAGATCTGACTTATAATGCTCTAGTTTCTGCTTGATTCAGATTCAACTATGTCTCACCAACCGATTATCAAAAATTCAGATCTTGCTCTTCTTAAGATTTTCAATTCTTGTCCTTAGCCAAATGATCTCCTTTCCTTTTTATAGGCTAGGCCTCACTCAAAACCATGGACCAAAACCATTGAGAAAAAGTACCACGGACCCAATACTTGGGTTCAACTCTTTTGGATGCAATGCCACAGACCAAAACCATAGGATCAAAAACTGTTGGACTAATACCATGAACCAACCATAAGATTTCCCATGTACGTGCGCTTTTCTCTGCATGAAAGTGCGTGAACCTTTCTCTGCATGAAAGTGCTTGAACTTTTCTCTGCATGAAAGTGCGTGAAGATTTCTCTGCATGACTGTGTGTGTACTTTCCTCTCCATGAAAGTGCATGAACTTTAGGTTCACACCTTTTGTGCGGGAGACCTGTGAACATATCCGCACCTTTTCAACGGTTCTCGTGCGCAACCTGCTGATGACCGCATCTTTTGATCTGTGCACCTACAGAACCATAAAATAACTTTGTTGCACTATAATTTATCATCTGAGATGAGTGGGTTTCCATCAGGTACAACATATGTATCATAATGCCAACACGGCCTTCAAAAGAAAGCCTATAGGAGGACACAGGAAATCTACAAGAGGAAAAGCAACATTCTACAACAGGCCTACAAGAGGAGGAGAGAGGAAGGAATTCTATGGAAAATGCAGGAAACTAAGGCAGAAATGAGGGGAGACTTGGGTGACCTGTAGGGCATGGATTAGATGGAGGATGAGATGGATGATAAGCTGACCTACTGTTAGAATATATCTATTGCACAGACAACTGACAGTCAACCAATGAGATGAAGAAAGCGATGAAATAATTGCATCTAGAAAAACAGAGTTTTGCGTCAAACTAATCTAAATTGTGATCTATGAAAGGAAATGCTGATAACTACTACAAGAAAGGAAAGCATGGAAGAAGACTATGGTAAATACAGAAGTGACCATGATGGAGAAGTTCTAAAGCAAAGCAAACTAAACTATTAACCAACTAAAAAGTTGTAAACACTAGAAGTCCTATGAATGAGGAAAATATGTGTTTTTGGGGCAGCAAGAGGGTCTTTGCCTCAGATCATGGTCCCAAAAGGAGGAAGAGAGGCCAAGGAACTGTTGCTAGCCTTTTGAATATTTTCTTTACCACTACTTAACCTGCAATAGAAAGCACGAATGGAAGAAAACTATTGAATCATCAAAAGCAACCTATTCTTAATCATGAAAGAAATACATCTAACAACAATCTAATCTACAACTGAAATAAAACATACAACTACAAGTGAAGAGGAGCTTGGCTACTTGGATTGGGCCCTAAGCCAAGAGATTCGACCCTCTGAGGCAACTCATTGCTAACTCAAAAAGGATTCCATCTTTATGTACAAAATAATAACAAGATTACATGAAACTGTCAAAATAATAAGCTCGAAGTTGAACAAAGTTTACATAAGAAAAAGTACAACAAAAATCCAACCATAGTGAGGCCCTATGCCCCTCTACTTGTACAACTAAATCTACCAACAACTTCCTTAAAATCAGGGAGGCTTGGCTTCCAAAACTTGAGATAGTCATCAGTCATCCTTCACTTGCTCGGTTGCTTGCTAATGCATGACTTGGTTGCTTGTAGTTCGAGTTGAATGAAGAGGAATTTGAAGTGAGGAGTAATAAATGAGGGGAACTCCCTCCTATAAGTCCTCTCCTTTGTACACTTTGAGTTATTGCTACCATTTTTCCACTAGATCCTTGACTTTGACCACAAAATTCATCAATAATCTACATTAAGCACATATTAGACCACATGGCATCATAACTAACTCAACTCACTCTATAAGCATAAATATAATTAGAAAATCATACAATAAGCTAAGATAATGGTTGATTTGACTAGGTTGGGAGGTAAAATGAGCCCATATAATTACCCATTTATGAGGCTCATCAATCATCATCTAGCATACGTATGGGACCTCATCCTCCACCACCACATAATTGTATAATCGTGCAGATGTATTCGACAATGGCCTTCTAGGGTCCGATTCAGTATCATGTGTTCCCACCACATCAAGGTATTTCTATGAACGAGTTTTGTAAAATCTATAGGTCCTTTGGTCATTCACCTTGTTTATGTCCTATTCTGCAGAAGTATTCCAATGTTCCCAACAATATATTTTGTGAATTCTATGGATTGTCCATACATCATATGAGTAAACGTTAATCTTTAGATGCATTGGTTGATCACCTTAATCACACAAATTTATGAATTAATGAATCCCCTCGAGCATGAGGAGGAGGAGCTTCTACGAGAGGAAGGATAGGAGGAAGAGGCCCAATCCGATGCTATAAATGTGACCAAGAAGGTCATTTTATGAGGGAGTTTCCAATTCTAATAAGGCGTTGGTGTTCACATATTTGGGAAAATACACATGCTATGGAGTATTGACCAGAACTTATCGCCGGCTAGGAAAATCACAACGAGACGAAGGGAGCTAATATGATTAATGCTAAACTCTGAGAAAGAGAACTAGTTTTGTTGTGGAATATTAACATTGTGACCATAGGAGGGAAATTAACTGGGGCTGATATTGGAACTTATGAACAACCAATTGTCATAAGAACGGCGTGACCAAAAAGGTACTATAACCCCTATCAATGGAGAGAATATTATCGAGATGCAGTTGAACTATTTTGGAAATTAGTTTCTTCTCAAGGTCCTAAAGTTGAGCAGCAAGAACAAGTATAGAATAAAAGTTCCAAACCATCATAGGAGATATCCTGACCAATATTAGAATGACTTAAGTTATTTCTGTGGATTATGAATAATGAGCAACTAACTAGTCATTTGTGTAAGAGATTTAAATCCATTTGAAGGAAGATCCATTCTCAAAAGAGACTATTTCAACTAATCTTCCTAAAATTTAGGGGAATTTGAGGTCAAAAATGGGTCTCCTAAGAAAAATGTACAACCAAAATAAACTTTATAAGAATCAATAGGATTAAATATGATGATGTCAACCATGGGGGATGATTCACCATTTTTGGATTAAAAGAGTAAAAAATTAAAAAATAATAAAACAATAAAACTACTTTTTCAAATCGTACTTTCAACTTATCTCCCTAAGATTTTACTCAAATTTTGAGTAGGAGTACTCATTAGATGCAAAACTTAATTCATCATCAAAGGAGTACCGATGTTGCATACTTTCGATTGACCTTGTTAAGCGAAAAATGATAAATACATGAAAAACGTGATTGCAATCATGTTTTTAATGTATTTATCATTTTTCATGTAGCAGGGTTCATTAAAAATATCCAACATGGGTATTTATTGGATGAGGAATCAAATTTTGCATCTAATGAGTGTTTCCACTCGAAATTTGAGTAAACCCATAGGGAGATAAGTTGAAAATATGAGTTGAAAATTTTGTTTTTTCTTTTTCCCTCTAAAATTTGATGATGTATTCTAATATTATTTTCTTATTTCCACTATTACTTTATAATTTCCTTAGGAGGCCCATTTTAGACCTAAAAATTCCCCTAATGAGGCATTCTAGGTGGGTTCAGCGAAATAATAAGAGAATAGGAAGATAATCTCATGTTGATGCCTAGATTGTTGGATACCATATCAAGGACTCCATGTTAGATCTCAGCTAATATGTCCACATTTTTCCAAGGAAAACTTGGGAGGCACCGAGGAAACCTAGATTAGTCTTTTCACCAATTCAATTGTGGATGGCAAACCAATATTATATTCTACCTATTGGGAGATTGGAGCACATTGAGGTTGATATTGAAGGTGTTGATACTTGTGCAAACTTTGAAGTAATAGATATTATGGGTGAAAAATACCCAAACCACGCCTTATAGGAAATTAATTAGGCATTTGAAACTATGTCGTTATTTATCTCGAAAGGGAAACCATGACCTTCAAATTGAACGGAGTTCGATTCATACAACCACCAGATCCATACCAAGGCCCGGGATTTACTGAACTTGTAAATGATGTTGAATAACGTAACTTGTTAGATCAAATATATCAACTTACTACTAGGAAAAGGGAGGATTACATTAACCCAACTGTTGTCAGATCTATCAGCTGGGTAAGTGTTCATAATACATAGGTGGGGTTAAATGTTGCGATGGATGATTGGTAACAGGGAGATCATGAGATTCATTCACGACACTATGCAAATTTATGGTGCCTTCGATGGATTGGTATTGAGGTACATAATTATCCTATTTTTAATGGTATTGAACCTGTTGTGGCTTTTATCCAAGAAGTTGATTCTAGAATAGAAGAGGGCCAAAAGATCTCTCTAATGAATGTTTCTTTGCAATCAACCCCCACAAGATGGTACGCATCCCATCGTGACTAGTTTCATGATTGGTATATTATTGAGTCTACTATGATACATATATTTTCAACCTCAAAGAATACCTCTAGCAAGCTCCCTATCTATGAAGTACGTGTTAGCCAGCAAATTCATGTACAACATTGTTGTTCCATATAGACAAACATTGGGTTACCAGTTGTGATGTGGATGCATTAGTTTATCCATACATTGGATATTGTTCTACAAGAATGGTATTTAAAGGAGGGATTGAAAAGACAAACAGTGGATTGGAATATAATGACTTACCAATTCTGGAAGGATTTTTCATTTTTTATATTGATGCAAAGATAGTTGAAGCTCTAAAAGATATCAAAAGTGTTTTATTCCCCTTTGGAAACATTCTATGAGAATGTAGTAGATAAGGGGATTTTTCACACCAATATGATTCGAGCTTCCATGAGGTTGTAGCTTGTGTGAAAATTAATAAATAACCTAATGATGATTTCATGGAATTAAGGCACTTTTCCTTAAAATAATCTGAAGCTTAGAAGGGGATAAAGGAATATCTTGTTACAGATGCACCGTATTTGCAACCGCTAAAGTTGAAAAAGATAAATATCGGGACCAAAGATAAGCATAAAATTGCTTCTATTGGTGACTATTGGGATGAGAAGACTACTAAATAAGTTGTCTATTTTATCAAGGAATAAGAATATATATTCCCTTCTTCAGTTTCCTAATTAAAGGGAATTAAAGGAGATTTGGGGGAGATGATGATAACTTAGGAAATTTAACACCCTCCTCCCACATTTACCCAAGTTAACTGGTCCACTAGTGTAAACATGTGATGAGAGACTACTATGATGTGATTCAACTCCCCATGTATAGTTAAGGAAGTGGAACCAAAAAAAAACCATTATGAACTTCCACACATAATACAAAACATTCAGAAGCCAACCAACCCTTCTAGGTGGCCAACCTTTGAGAAAAATTGACATTTGATTTACCTGGACCCTCAGTCACTCCAATTACAACCCATTCATGTGATTGAAGCCTTACAATTACTCACAAAGCAAGCCATTCTAGTGACTGTGGATTTTTTCAAGCAATTTTGTGCCAACGACCCCGGATTTTGAGCCACATTTACAGGGTTAGGTCTTAAGCCACTACCCAGAACTTCATGAAAATTTTAGAAATGACAAAAAATAATGGAATAAGGCCACTAATGCAATCACTAGTACAACTAATTTATCTTACCCCTACTAGCCATGATAGGAATTTCGTCAAGCATGTCACAAATATGTACTCTACCGGTCATAACAATAGATCTGAGCATAGGGGTCTCATACTTATCTGAGATTCATAAATAAGCATTGTTTCCTTATCACAATAGCTACATTATCATCTATTAATTCATATATTCATTGTACATTACTTTGATAATCAAAACATGATGAGATCCACACATAAGTCTATCATAAAACATCGTCATCACCAACATATAACCAACATAAATAACAAGGATACAACAACCATAAAAAATCACAAATGAACCAATACATTTACACATGAAATACCAAGGAGAAGGAGATTTTATTAATGTGCATATGCCAACTAGGTTTGGGACTTCCACGAACCACCCAACCCTTGATTTCACAGAACTAAAGATTTCTTTCAACCAATCACCCATGTTGCATATTACAAGCATGAATGTGGCATTCACAAAAAAACAAATTTAGGTTTCTTATGGATTTACCACAATCCCCACTGGATAACTAGGCCCTAAAAAAGCATAGATGCCTTTAGATATCTCCACCTACAACTTGATGAATTTTTCTATCTCCTAGTCTCCAGGATTTACTGTATATCCTGCCATTCACTAGTCAAGGATTCCTAGGCCTAATCAAGACTCCACCCTCCAGGATTTATATTATATTCTTCCATTCACCAGTCAAGGATTCCTAGGCCTGATCGAGGGCACACACCTCTAGGATTTACTTTATATTCCTCCATTCACCAGTCGAGGATTCCTAGGCCCACCAAGATACAAAAGAGATGTCCTTACCGAATCCCACCTTCTTCGGTCTAGGGATTCCTAAGCCTTGTGTCCTTCTTTAAAGACCATCTCACTCAATTTCAAAACCATTTGGAAATCGATCTTAAACAAATAAAATAGAACCCATCACACCATGGCCATCCATAAATGGTAAGGCAAGGTTGAGAATCACTGTCACACTTGGAAAAACCCATTCCAATGACAGCAAGAGAACCAAATAAACACATGCATGTACCATGCATGCCAAATCTAGAAAATAAATCATGCTTTAGCCACTTGATATTGCTCTTCCTTGCTTGATCTTTGATTACCTTTGCTTTCTTTTTTGTTCCCTTGCTTTCCCTGATCCAATGCTAGAGTTCTCCAAGAATTCACTAAGTGTCCATGAGTGTGAGAGAGATAATAGAGAAATAGCTCCAAAACTAAATTGACAAAAGGTACCAACTGATCTTCAGAAGCATTTTTATTAATGAGGCCTCTATTTTCTTAAATTTTCCATTATTTTCCTTAAGTTTCCTCCTCACATGAAATGTGTGACATTTTCCCTTCCTTTTCTCCTAATTTTCATTATTTTCATAAATAAAATTCTAATTAATGCTCATGTCCTTTTCAAAGCCTTTTCCTTAGCCATAATAAACCAAATGTACACCCACACTAAGATGCTTTTCCCAACATTCAACTTGGAATATGTGTCCCATCACCTTGGTTATTATTTTTCCTTTATTAACTTTATTACATGGAATTTTGACCAGAGTTGTTACAGAACCTTCCCCTTGGGGGAACACTATCCTTGATTTTCAATGACACCTACAACGAACAAGACTGATGAAAGCAAAACATATTTCCCATGGAGCTTTATAACTTAGCTCGATGTAGTATTTACAATGATAAATTTGTTGAGAAGCAAATAAACATGACACATAAAAATATGACAACCATAATGACATGAAACCCATACCACTTATTGGATCTTTATAAAAATTATCATGGCAATATTTACACCCACATACATATGTACATATACAAAAATATCACACAAAACATATACCAAAAACATTCACTCACCTAATGAATAGAGAAGGATACATAGCCCATGATGAGCCTCATCATTAGGTAACTATATGGACCTTAAGTCACCTCCTAGCTTAGTCAAATCAACTCTTCCCACAATTTATTACATGTTTTGATTATATTTTGTTTAATGAGATGAGTTAAAGTGAGATATTATGCCTATTGGACTAATATGCATTGAATATAGGTTTGAAAGAGATAATCGGGGAATTTTGGAAAGATTAAGGTTTGAAACTCGAATGAGATAAGGGAGAGAGATTGTCAGAGGTAAATCCTCCTCATTTACTCCTACCTCATTTGAATATTCCTCCATTAATCACACCAGCTCGGAGTGCAAGCAGCCAATTCATGAAGATCAAAAGGTAGCCAATCAAGTGATAGTCAAAGCATTAGTTCATCTTGAGTTTGGAAGCAAAGCCTCCCTAGATTTAACGAAGTCATTGAGGACTTCAATTTTATAAATAAATAGGCCTAGAGCCTCATTAGGATTCAAATTTTTGTTGTAAAAAAACTAGTTATTTTTGAGCTCCAGACTTGTGGAAGGCATTTCTATGTAATTTTATCTTTTGATAATGAGAATGAGATTTTTCAGATCCAGTATTGAGTTAACTCAGAGGGCTGAAGCTCTTGGGTTAGGGCCCAACCCTAGTAGCAAAGGCTCCTCTTCTTGTATATGTATGCTTAGATTAGTTTCATAGATTCATGATTAAATTGTCCTTATATGTATTTCATTGCAGGCAATGTAGATTTGATTAGTTAGTTTATTAGTTTTCTTCAATTTGTGTTTTACTTCAGCAGTATGTTAGAAGGGAAAAATCATCACAAATCTATCAGTAGGTGCCTTGGCCTCACCTCTTCCTTCAGGGATCATGACTTGAGGAAAGGACCACTATGCAGCCCCAAAAATACAAATTTCTATTTTCTCATAGAATCTAGAGTTTATTGTATTTGAACCAGCATTTGATCAATTTGCAAGTGTAGGATCTAATGACCATCTCTTGCATCTTCAGTCTTATACTAGATATCATCAACGATTCCAGTTTATTCTACAATTTTCCTCATCCATGAGGTAGAGAGCTAGATCATTAAACTCTGGTTTTCTAGCTTATAAGAATTCTTCTTGTTTACATGAATTTTTGGCAAAGATCAATGTTTGATGTAGAGCAGGCGTTTCAGAAGTAGATAGAGATACCATAGCAAGCAACCACCTTCCAACTTCATCCATCCATAATCATTCCTTGCTTTCACCAATACCTTCACGAATTTCATCATTTTACATAGAAACTCCTCCAAGCATGTTGAGAAAATACAACCATCTCCTAACCTTGGATTTGAGTTCTGACTGACCCAAGACATTTTCTCACTCCATTCCACCTACCAACCACCTTCCCTAAGCCTTCCATTACCTCCATGACCCATCATTTTTCTCTCGACTGTATCATGTAGAAATACAAGGAATCTTGTAGGTTTTCCTATAGTGGCCTATTTTGAGCCCAAATTGAGGAAAAACTACTAGGAAGCAACACAAAGGTACCTGAGGGTCTCCCAAACCTCCCAACCATCCACCAACATCCCTAAGCCACTTGCCACATCACCAAAATATATTACTGTTCACACTTGATTTTCAATAAAAAGAACAAAACATATTTATTTCATTCCTTTACATGCATAGTAGTGATGTTTGATGTTTTGAACTTCCATGCTTAGGGTAGTAGCATTTCATAAATGTTAGCTTGGAATTCTTTTAAAGCATAGTTTCTTAACAATTAATTAGAGAATGGTGTGTTTTTAGCATAGGATTTCAGTCATTTTCCTTATTGCAGTATACATTAAGCTTTCTCCTAGAGTAGATTTGTCTTTCTCTCATCACCAATCAAGCTTCTTCTGAATCCATAAAAGTCTTGCTTGAAATCCCTGGTGGTCTCTTAACAGTTGAACAATGATAAAAGGCAGAACCATCACTTTTACTTGTGTATACAACACTGTCATCTCCAAGTTTGTAGAAATCTAGGGTTGATAAAGTAAAGTTGGTAGCTACAGGAGTTGTAGCATTCTTGTTGTAATATTAGTGGTCATCACTTTTTGGCACCGTTATCAAGGAGGTGTCTAAGTAATATGTGATTACTGCTTTCTTTCTTCCCTTTCTTGTTTCTAATATTCTTCTATTAGTTTCATTTCTGCAAAAGTAATTTAGATTGCTTCCTTTTCCATGCTGCATTCTTTGCTTTCCTTTCCATTCTACAAGTAAGTTTTCAATCAAGTAGTTAATATTTGATTCAGTGAGTAGTTTTAATTTAGTCAGCAATCTGTAATTACTTCCAAAATTTGAAAAAACACAAAACAAAAAAAAACATTTTTTTCATGGCTCGTAGGAGTAGGGATAACATAGGGAATTTTTTGCCAAAAACCCCCACTACTTCAAACAACCAACCTTCCCTCTTCTTTGGTGGCTGTGAACTGGAGGAATCCTTAGGTGAGATACCAGACATATTTGAAGAACCTACAGGGGAAGAAGAAGAAGAAGAACCCATTGCTACTAAACCAATGGCTGAAAACAGAAATAACAGAGGAAATAGAGAAAGCGTTCAGGGCGCCTTCCCCACTAGCGAAACCAATGGGGATACTAAGATGAACAATATAAGACCCTCTTCCCTTACTCATTTCCATGCCCTAACCACACAAGACCCAGACACTTTCCTATTTTAGTTTGTTGTCATATGTCAAACCTATGACTATACAAATGATGAGCAAAAGTTGAAACTATTTCCATCCACTCTCAAGGATGAAACTTTATGCTGGTTCATGGGTTTACCTGGAGATAGCATCACAAATTGGGCTCAGATGCAAAAATTCTTCAACGAAAAGTATCAAGACTATTGTAGGTCTACAGACACTAAGGAGAAAATTTTTAGGATGACCTTAGGCAATGATGAATCCCTAGAGGATTTTGAAGAAAGATTCCATCTTAGCTACAAAAGGGCCAGCTGCACACTTGACCCTGAGTCATTGAAGTTGGTCCTTCTTAGAGGAGTAATGGAAGATATTCTATATACCCTACTCTTTTTAGCAAGAGGGGATATCTACCAGTTACCCTATGAGGATATCAAGACTGTCTTTAGAAACCATTCTAGGGAAGCTAGGAA
Organism: Pinus taeda; assembly: GCA_000404065.3. Taxonomy (NCBI): domain Eukaryota; kingdom Viridiplantae; phylum Streptophyta; class Pinopsida; order Pinales; family Pinaceae; genus Pinus; species Pinus taeda. The sequence continues at coordinate 55,710 of APFE030422528.1, read as the reverse complement.
AAAGGATCGGGGTATTCAACCTATGGTCAATCCATCCTCTTCCAATTCATTCATCAAGGGTGAAATTGGAAATATGCTGGAGGATTTCAAGAGTGAGATGTTGCAAACCCTTTCCCTACATATGGACACTATGCACATTAAGAGAAAGTAGGAGGAAGCAAAGATAACCTTGGCCATTTTTTATCCTAGATGAACCAAGAGGCACCCTAGGAACCAATGTCCATTGGATTCTATTGAAATCTACTTAGCGTATGAAGAAAACCACTCCATAGACAAATTTACTTCTCTACCTAGACTAAAATTTGTATGTTAATGAGCTGAAGGAGTCATTGAGAAGATTTGCTACATAAACCAAAGGAGACCTCATGGGCCTAGGTCATACCAGCAGGGCACAGAAGGGTCATCCCATGCATATTACAACCCCAACCAGACCACATCCATACCTTCTTGGGCCCCCCCCACTCATCATTCCTAGTCTACACCTCCTCCTTGGTCCTTTGCACCTCAGTGTCATTCCCAGCCAGCCAGCCAGCCATTTCAACCATATGCTCTACCACAACCTTAGTGGAATGAACCACCATAGGGGTGCAGGCCCCCATACAACAATGTTCCAGCTTTATTGCCTTCACCACTTGCTCAAACACATATTTTACACTCTTCTCCACTGAAACAACCCCAGATGCCTTCCCAGCCAAATCCGAACCTGAATAACAGACAGGCACAACAAATATATAGTGGAGAGACATCATATCTATCTTATGTTGTGGAAATTTAGGAAATCAACTTGAGATCTGGGAGAATAATTCTGGACAACCAACCTCTACCTCCACCTAGGGAGGTTGAGGAAGAAAGAGAGAAAAGCATGCTTAAAATAAATCCACCACCCTTTCCTGAGAGATTAACCCAACCACTCCAGCCTACCCCAGAAGAGTCTGAACTTCTGGGAGAATTGAAAAACCTTTGTGTAAAAATTCCACTTCTTCAAGCTATTAAAGATGTACCTATGTACAACAAGTTGATTAAGGAGAAGTTCTTCAAGCATCCAGGGAGGAGAAGAAGAGACGCCCCTACCATTAGTGTCATTGGACAATTGTTCGACTTAATGCTTGACCAGGTAATCTGTCCAAAGTGCTTGGACCTTAGAAGCCCTGTAATAGATGTGCACATCAATGGCACCATTGTCCCAAACAATTTGATCAATCTTGGGGCTACCATTAATGTTATGAGCAAGGACACCATGCTCAAGCTCAACCTCCAAGGTTCATTGAGAAAGACCACAATAGTTCTACAACTTGCAGAGCGCTCCATAGTGACCCTTGAGGGGATTGTGGAGGATGTGATGGTCCTCATTGATTCTTGGAATACCCTGCATATTTCCTAGTTCTCCAGCCTAAGGCTAAGCTTACTGGTTACCCTCCCATCCTTGAGAGGCCTGGGTTAGCCATTGTCGATGCTTACATTAGCTACAAAGTTGGAAATATGACCATCAAGAATGGGCATATGTCCAAGCAGTTAGTCCTATACCCTCCTGCTCAACCATCTATAGAACATGACTTACCTTTGTGGCTGGAAGAGGAGGAAGAAGATGAAGTTTATTATGCCCAACTATATACCTTATAAATGACCATGGGAGGGGGACAACAAGATGAAGATGATTTGATTGAACGCATACTCCAAAGTCAAACTCCCAGTACATTTTCCTTAGAAGAAGTAGTAAAGGAGACCTAGAACAACCATCAACTTGATCTATGCTTAGCCAATTCCAGCCCTCTGCATGTCAAAACCATAGAATTTGGCCTCGAGAGAGCTTCGAAAATCAATCCATCTCTTTCTATTCTCCAAGAAGAAAATTTTTGCAACATGTTGAAGTAACATCTAGATGCCTTTGCTTGGAGTTACAAAGAAATGAAGGGAGTGCACCCCTCGGTGTGTACTCGCCACATTTATATCAAAGAAGGTTACAAGCCAGTCCAGCAACCCTAAAGGCAGATGAATCCAACTCTTAAAGATATATTCAAAAGAAGAACTGTAAAAGCTGCTAGATGCAAGATTCATTTACCATATCTCAAATAGTGAGTGGGTCTCTCCTTTAGTGTTGTTTCCAAAGAAAAATGGTAAGTGGAGGCTTTGTGTCAATTACAGGGAGTTAAGCAAAGCGATAAAGAAGGACCATTCCCCTCTACCTTTGATCGACCAAGTGATAGATGGCTTAGTAGGGAAAAAGTTTTTTCTTTCCTAGATGGATTCAGCGGGTACAATCAAATCCACATCGGCCTAGAAGATCAGGATAAAGCCACATTTGCTTTTCCTTGGGGTATTTTCACCGATAGGATCCTTCCTTTTGGCCTATGCAACACTCCTCCCACTTTTTGAAGAGCAGTTTTGAATATCTTTGCTGAGTTAGTCCATGATAGAATAGAGATTTATATGCATAATTTTACACCTTATGGAGGTGATTTCCATGAGGCTCTATCCAACATAGGTAAGGTGCTGCACAAATGCGTTGAGATGAACCTGTCTCTTAGTCCCCAAAAATGTGAATTCTTAATGACTGCAAGGACCATAGTAGGTCATTCAATATCTCAGAAAGGACTGCAGGTGGACCCAAACAAAATAGCTATTATCCAAAGGGTTCCACCTCCAGAAAAACAGAGAGATGTCATAATTTTCCTACGATTAGTTGGATACTACCGAAGGTTTATAAAAGACTTCAACAAGTTTTCTTCTCCTTTATTTGGGTTGTTGGCCAAAGACTTTGAGTTTGTATGATCTAAAAGTTGTCAAGAGGCCCTGGACACCCTGAAGGTTAAGTTAACCACTAAACCGATTCTCCGAGGCCCAAATTGGGCCCTTCCTTTTCATATTCATGCTGATGCCTCACACAAAGCCATAGGACTAGCCCTAGGCTAGATAGATGAAGATTTACCTTATGCCATTTACTTTATCAGTAAGAATATGTTAAAGGCTGAACTGAACTACAAAGTGACTAAAAGGAGCTCTTGGTTGTTGTGCATTCATTGAACAAATTTAGGCATTATATTATAGGCTATCAAACATTTGTACATACTGACCATGCTGCAACCAAATATTTAATGAATAAACCTGATGTGAATGCCCAGATAATTAGATGGTTACTTTTACTACAACAATTTGATCTAACTATTGTTGATAAGCTTGGCAAGGAAAATGTTGTTGCAAATTTTTTGTCAAGATTAAATTTTCCTGTAGGTGAGGAGGGAATGGTTGATCATGGAAAATTTTAGGGGCTAATGTTCGCCCAGTGGGCTAATTTTCCATGATTTTTCCAAAAAACGATTCGCCAATTTCCAATTTTTATAAAAGATGATTCGCCCAAATTTTAGAATATAAAATTATTTTACCTTAAAATCGCCAACATTATATAGTGGCTATATGATTAATCATATAAATTTGAATTAATTTACAAATATATCTTTGAAAATTTATAGTTTGCATATTAGGGATTAGTGAGATTCGCCAATGTTTCTAAACTTCAAGAAAATTTTTCATCCTTAAAATTTTCCTTGTGGTTGATGATCATTTACTAGATGAGCACTTATTTTCCATTTTAGTTCTCTCTGCATGGTTTTCTAACATAGAAAAATATTTGGTATCTACAAGTTCCAACCGAATTTGTCCTCCAAAGAGAAAAGAAAGATTGTAAGGAAGAGCACCCCCTTCACTTGGATTGGGGCAAAACTCTTCAAACTAAGCCCGAATCAAATCCTGAGCAAATGTGTTAGGGAAGAGGAATTCTTTGACATCCTTCTGACCTATCATGATGGACCTTGTGAAGGTCACTTTGGAGCAAAGAGGACAACATTTAAAGTTTTACAAGTTGGGTATTATTGGCCCACTCTTCATCAATATGTGCAAAGATATACTAGTGAGTGTGCTCGGTGCCAAAGGATGAGAAAGCCTACTCCAAGAGATGAAATGCCTCTACAACCTCAAGTGACTTTTCAGCCATTTGACAAACGGGTCATGGACTTCATTGGACCTATTGGCCCTCCTTCTAAGAAAAAACAGTATATCATTATGTGCACTGACTATCTGGCTAAGTGGGTTGGAGCCAAGGCAATTAAGGAAGCAACATACGAGAAGGTGGTTGAGTTCTTAAGGGAGAATGTATTCTACAAATTTTGGTACCCTAGAGAACTGGTCATTGATTAAGACAACTAGTTTACCTCCAACATGGTTTAAGACTTGTTAAGCCAGTATAAGGTCAAGCATACAATCTCCACTCCCTATCACCCACAAGCTAATGGGAAAGTGGAAGTGACCAACAGAGCACTGGAGCGCATCCTAACCAAATTGGTTAGCAGGAGGAGGAAAGATTGGGTAGATAGACTAATTGAGGCCATCTAGGAAAAAGGCCTTATTGTCCATTGAATTTGAGTATAATACATTGAGGATGGTAACCCGACTATATCTATATCTTAGATGTGAAAAAAAAGAGAGATTTCTTCGGTTGAATGGTTTAGATAAGTTCAGAATGTAGGCCTCCTACACACAAAGGTAACTCAAATTCATAGGAAGATCTAGCATGATAAGAACATCAAATATAAGCAATTTCATGAAGGTGATTGGGCCTTGTTATATGATTCCAGATATAACGACTTTAAGGGCAAATTAAGGACAATATTGTTAGGGCCTTATGTTATAGAGAGATGTCATGATAATGGTTCAATGCAGATCAAAACCTTAGATGTAGAGGCCATTCCTTTACTTGTTAATGGGCATAGATTGAAAGTTTACAAAAGGCCATTGTCAAAGCACGAGTTCGTTGATGGTATCAATAAAACAGTGATGGTGGTGGAGAAATTCTCACCTCCTGCCTCATCAAGTCACTGAGAAAAGAGAAAAGAAAATTAAGGACAATCAGGTGAAAACCTCCATGAGGTGTGTGAGTCCCCCTATTGGGTTGAAAACCCCTTGGGGCAACCCAATGGTGTCAAAAGAAAAAGAAAAAATAGAAACAAAAATATCTCTGGGTGAAAACCTATCTTAAGGCACCCAGGGCAAGAATATGGAATGAAAACCTCTTGGAGGTGGGCCAATTGTTTAAAAAAAAAAAAAAAGAGAGAAAAGAATAATCATGAAAAATTGTTTACAAGTCAGCAAGAGGACAATCAGAGAGAAAAGGAGAATAAAAAAGGGACCTATTCCACTCATATTTTTATTTTTGCTTCAATTATCCTTCATCGTTCCACCATTCCTTTCATTTTTTTACTCATTTTCCTCAGTTTGCAAGGGTAATTTGTTTTCTACAGGATTCCCTGTAAACCTACAAAATCCCCTGAAAAACTATAGGATGATCTTGTAGGAATTACAGTGGATTCAAAATCCTAAAGTGAGAAACCCTAGGGCAAGGAAATGACTTGCCCATGTCAAAAACTAAAAAACACTACATCATAATTTCATTACCATACCTCTCTTCACCTTGATCACCCCTGCATTCATCATTAAAAAAAAAACAATTTTCAAAAAATTCACAGTCTTCAAGAGAAAACATAGAGAAAGGATGAAACAGAGAGCAAAGGGGAACAACACCTGAGTTTATTTCTCATTTTTCACACTCCTAGACCTCCTCTCTATCCATTTCATCATCCTCAAGTCCCAGCAATGGAAATGATTAAAGATTTTGAGGGAGAAGCATCTACACGACATCCTGTAGGATGTCTTGTAGCAACCTGTCCCACAGAATAAAAATCATGAATTTTAGCAAACTTTGAGCATAGAGATCCAAGGTTAGAATAATCTCCAAAGTAGTAGCAACACAATCATCTTCAACACCAGGTACCTACATGTCAAGGTAATCATCAAAGGGAAAGACATATAAAGAAAAATGAGGGAGAGATAACATGCAACCAACAAACGGCAAGCACCTCATCTCCTCAACAAATTGTAGTAAGGTATTATCACCACTGATAAGTATCTCACTTCACTCTCTCATTTTCATAATGTAATCAAAATATGTAAAGATTGTGGTGGAGTTGGTTTATAAGCGAAAGGTGGCCAGTTAACTTGGCCGCCTTTGTTCAGTCACTGATGAAAAAACAGTTATTTGCCACACACATGGCAGTCACCAAGTCAAATAAAATGAGAATGAGGTTAGAAGTAGTTCAGACTACGAATGCTTGAAGTGGGAGTTGATTATGAGGAGAGGGGGATGATGATGTGGTAGTGGGGACCAACAGTCCAAAAATAGAAAAATCAAAACTCAGCTGCCAGCACACCAGCTCACACAACTCGACCATAAGAGGAAATAAAATTCGATCCCCATGCACTCATGCATTCATCTTCTAGAGGCTCACTCTATCAAAGTCACTCTCATACCCAAGCAACCTACAAAAGAGAAAAATTTTAATCTTTCTCCTATGTAATAATTCCTACATGATCACACAGGAAATCCTACAAGATCACACAAGAATCCTACAAGATATAGTTAAGCAATCTACAAGATTGGTAGAGAGTAGTTTCAGAGGAGGAAACACAGGGGTTGGCTACAAAAAACACCATGAGTAGGCAGGCTCTACATTTCCTTCCATTTTTCCAAGTGAAAAGAACATAAAAATCTCCTAGTTTGATTGAATTTGATAGTTGTGTAAGGGAATAGTTCCACAAGTATTTCAGCCCCATTTCCTCCTTCATTAAAATTTGCATCATACATCTCTGCTCCTCAAAATTCATGAGACAAAATAACAAGGGGGTTTAATAGAAGGGAGCCCATCAACACTGCGAGGATTCACCAACATCCCCCTATGCTAGAAATCTTCACAAGGCATAATTAGATGTGGTATTTTTAGAAGTTAATGGGGCATGATGATGAAGTAGCTTCAGATTTTTCTCTCTCCCTCATTCCACTAACAAGAACCTGTGCCACTATGGCAGTGAGAGGCCTCTCCATAGAGCTTACCCCTGAACTCATAAGAAGAATTACCACACTTCCCCTAGGAGTGCCTTGGAGAAAGGAAGACAAGGGGGATAGCCAAACAACTAAAAAGAAATACTTTTTAGAGGAAAAGGAGCCCATTGAAAACAAGAATGGAGTAAGGAGAACAAGGCTACCATACCCCTGGAATAAGGTAAGCTACCACCTTATAGAATACATATCATGTGAAGGTAGGTATAGTGTGGTTGGATATCACTTTAGGCTTCTTGGAGAATTTATGGTTGGAGCAGAAACACCTCCCCACGATAGGATCAACATGCCATACTTCCTTTTACAATCACTGATAGATACAAACATAAAGTTGTAGGAAGAAAACTACCAACAGTTAGCCCACCTTGGGTTAGTTATAATCATCATAGAAGGTGCCCTCCAAAAACTCAAAATTCCTATCCAATGGGCAATTTTCATAGACATGCGGGCAGATGAGGATATGAAAGCCCTCACATATGATATTAGCCCTTCTATCAGTGAAAATGATGACGAAGAGACTGAAACAGATGGAGAAGAAGTAGAGAAGGATGAATAGCAAAAGGATGAGGATGAAGAGGAAGAGAAAGGGGAAGAAGGCGATGAAGAAACAGAGGAAGATGTTATGGAGGACACTGATAAACAAAATGAGGATCTAGAAGGATAAGAAGAGGGGAAAGACAAAGGTGAAAAGGGAAATGGAAAATAATAGGCTGAAGACAAGGAGGAGTCACCCAGGGTGTCTCCAGAACCCACTAAGAAAGAGGCAACAACTTCCCTCACTGCCCTTAGCACCCCTATCAAACAAGATGGAAAAAGACAACGAAAAACCCCCTTAGACTTCATAACAATAAAAAGTACAAGGATAAAGTAGGGAAAACCCCAAAATCCAACCAAGGTTCCCACTGTTATTGAGGACTCACCAAAATAGCACGAGAAGATGGCTCCTCTTATAAAAGCTTAAGAAGAAGGACCCTTGGCACAAACCTCCCATAGCTCTCCTATCACCTATGTGAGAAGGCCTATAACCAAATCTACCTCATCCAAAGGAAAATACATCCTACAGGATACACAACAAGACCTATAGGAAGCAGAGGCAGTCCTACAGGAAACTCTACTAAACCTATAAGAAAATCAAAAATTTGATGAGGAAGGAAGTAAGCAGCCAAAAACAAAGAGAGAGGACCCAGACCTAAGGGAACCTAGTCCTCAACCTTACCTTCAACCCTACTATAGATTTATTGAGGGGGAAGGGTCATTCCAAAAAAAAATCTCATTCCATTATTCTTTGAGCTTGAGAAAGAAAGAGCCAGAACACATAGATGGATGCATATTACCAAGTCCAAGGGAGTAGAGGGCATTTGTCACATGGTGGAAAATCTCAAAGAGATGGGTAAAGAACTAAGTAGCCTGAGGGATAGAGAGGCCATAATGAAGGCTCAATTGGAGGCAAAAAGTGCATGGTTGAAAGGACAAGAAAGAGAGAATCAATTGGCATCCATGTCTAGTCTATCTTTAGAAGCAATCCAGTGCAAGATGCTAGGTAAGTCCTATGCATTATTCCTTGAGGAACAATGGCTACAGTTCCAAATCAAGACCCTAGCATAGAGAAGCACTATGCCATTCCAATATTATAGATAGTTCATTGATCTTTGTGATCAAAGTACATTAGAGGATAGGGCTAAGATGTCTGAGTTATACTTGCATAACATGGCTTTGACAAATATGAATGTATGGGACACTAATGAACAATTGGGGGATTTACAGTGGATGGGTTTGGCATCATGGATGAACCATGAGGAAGCAAGGGATGAAGAAATGAAGAAGATATTGGCAAGGGAAAAAACTAAACCTCTCATGGTAAGAGTTGAACAGTCCAATGCAATGGATCTCATTAGCACACATGATTTAATTGCAAGTGATCCTCAACTTGCACCTAGGTATCTTGTTGCCCAAGGGCAAGCAATTACAAATTTTGAGGATATGTTCAAACTGTTAGGGAATGACATCATGAAAGCTTGCTAAAGGAGATGGAATACATTGCCATATAGTTTGAAAATCAGAGAGTACCATTCTCCTCAAAGGATGAGAGAATCACTGAACATGACACCCATGTACACAAAAACCATCCAAAGGCTCAAAGTCAATTAGATTGGCTTGAAACCCAGTCCACCACTGCTCTTGGGGATGTTAGAAGGAATGAAGGAAGAGGAAAAAAGAAAGAAGTGGCGGGCAGTAGAAAGGAAGGCAAGATTCTATTCACAAGAAGAGGAAACCACAACAGAAGCATGGGATGTCAGGGAGGCCACTAGAGCTATCAAAGACATGGATATTGATTGAGTTGCTCAGTGGATGGGCAACACTTTCAGTTGGGGGGTGATCATGAACCTCATCATTTGGTAAGTATATGGACCTTAAGTCCCCTCCTAGCTTATTCAAATCAATTCTTGTCATAATTTATTACATGTTTTGATTATATTTTGTTTAATGAGATGAGTTAAAGTGAGATAATATTCATAGTGGACTAATATGCATTGAATGCACGTTTCAAATAGAAAATAGAGGAATTTTGGAAAGATTGAGATTTGAAACTCAAATGGGACAAGGGAGAGAGATTGTAGGAGGTAAATTCTCCTCATTTACTCCTCCCTCATTCGAATATTCCTCCATTAATCACACCTTCTCGGAGTACAAGCAGCCAAGTCATGAAGATCAAAAGGCAGTTGAGCAAGTGATAGTCAAAGAGTTAGTTCATCTCGATTTTGGGAGCTGATCCTCCCTAGATTTAAGGAAGTTGTTGGGGACTTAATTTGTATAAATAAAGAGGCCTAGAGTTTCATTAGTATTTTAATTTTTTTTGTAGAAACACTAGTTATTTTTTAGCTCCAGACTTGTGGAAGACATTGTTATGTAATTTTCTATTTTCATAATTAGAATGAGCTTTTTCATGATCCAGTACTGAGTTAACTCAAAGGGATGAAGCTCTTGGGTTAAGGCCCAACCCTAGTAGCAAATGATCCTCTTCTTGTATATGTATGCTTAGATTAGTTTCATAGATTCATGATTAAATTTCCCTTAGAGTTATTTCATTGCAGGCAGTGTATATTTGATTAGTTTGTTTATTAGTTTGCTTGTATTTGTGCTTTACTTCAGCAGCAGGTTAGAATGGAAAAATAATCACAAACATCTCAGTAGGTTCCTTGGCCTCACCTATTCCTTCAGGGATCATGACTTGAGGAAATGACCCCTATGAAACCCCAAAAAGACGGATTTCTATTTTCTCATAGAATCTAGAGTTTACTATATTTGAACCAACATTTGATCAGTTTGAAAGTGTAGGATTTAATGACCTGTAGAGCCTCTAACTTACACCTCATCATCCACTATTACCTACTGTTTTTCATCACTTACCTCTCTCTTTTGCCTCATTTTCAATGTAAAACCACCCAGATCATTACATTAGATGTCATTAAGCATGATCAAGTGAGCTTTGCTAATGTGTGACTGTTTTGTTTAGATTTTGACATATTTACAGGCATTCCACAGCCATCTGCCGATTCCGCAGCCATCTGTTGATTCCGCAGCCATCTGGTGATTCCACAGGCTTTTTGTTAATCTCAAGGTTCCACGTGTCATTTTGCCAAATGAGCCACATGGGCACTTAGGAATCAAGGTGCTCGAGGTTCCTGTGCTATTTGTTCAGCCATCCAC
>APFE030422528.1:0-12714 GCA_000404065.3 Pinus taeda | reverse complement strand
TTATTTAAAATTTAAGATAAAATTATTTTTTTAATGAAACGATTAAATATAGTAAGGGCATTTTCATAAAGATGATGGTTAAAAAAGTGGTAGTGAGGTGCCTAGAAATATTCTCACAAAAGAATCCACTCATGAATCCTTGAATTGATAGATTTAGCATTCCCCAAACCATTGTCAAAGTTTCCTAAGTCAGCAATAGGTAAGCCTTCGCGGGAAAGCATGCTCATTCCTTGGTTCATGTGAATGGATACTTGTTTTAGGAATGTGTGCAGATTCTTGATGGGTACCTTTTTCTTAAATTCTCATGTCTAGTCCATTTCACCAACTCACTACATTACATATTTTGAGAGTTATTGAGAAAAATTATGAATTGAAATTGAGGAGGATTAGACCAATCACTATTAGACTTTACTATTGTGGTCATCAATTGGTTCAAGGTCAATACTTTAATAGATTTTTTTTTTTCATAATCATTTAAATAATATATAATAAATTTAATTGATCCTTATTAAATTGTAGTGTTGTTAATAAATGAGGAGTGGGGAGAAATCTCAAACCAACATCACCTCTTGAAGGCACACGAAACTTGAATCCGCAATTCATAAACATAAAAATATAAATTCATCAAAGGTTGAGGTCTCCTAGAACCCCTATGCAAGATATAAAATAATAGATAGCCGTCATGTGTATCACTAGTCATGTGAATAAACATTATATTGTCTTTTATTGCAAATTCTCAAGGCCGATTAACACACATTTCTAATTATAAGGATAAACTATAGAAACATGATAGGATGAGTCTAGATAAAAGTTAGGTTATAGATTTCAACACTTCAAAAATTAGTTGATGAAAGTGTTTATTGACCAAAGAAATAGATCACAACCACCAATCACAAAGAGATGCATTTTTAAGGATTATTATACCTACTAATCATTTTTTTAAATTAGATGAATATGTGGTTATGGTATTTGACAAACCTCTCCGAAAAATAGGAATGTGTTTTTATATCTATTTAGAAAATTAGGTGCATAGTTTATTTTAGCGCAACATGCCGACTAAATGGACATTGGTGAATTCAAAGTGGTAGGTTGTGGTTCCATGTAGGATAGAGAAAATGCTAGGTGTGATCCATGATTGGGTCATTTTCCTCATAGGAAAAGCCCTAACACCATTTCCCAACATCATCCCATTGCAAAAAGCATAAGCTAGATATAGACGTCAATATCCACATTAACTCATAACGTGGTGAAGTATAACACATTCATAGCATTTATTTCCAGATATAACCTTCATATTAGAGAAGTGGTTCAGTATTAAGGCACTACAACAATTTTTTACTAGGAGAGGGTAAATGGGTAAAGGGATAGACTAGTTGTTCGCATTCGCATTGACATTTACCTAGTACAACGAAGAAGATGTGTCGATCTGAACATCTACTTCAAAGTAGTCGAAGGTATGTCTTTGATTTTGGTTTTATATGTTGATGGTCTATTCTTGACTAGGTGTTCCCATCCTATGTTAAAATTAGATTTTTGAAAATAAAAATAAAATATTTACTAGATAAAAACAATGTTGTCTATAATTAAGAAATAAAATGAATCCACATATTTAATTAATTTCAATTACTATCACATTAAAAATAAATAAATAAATAAAAATAAAAAATAAAAAATCACTCGCACTCCTTGCCATGAAATATATAGATATGAAGTAACATAATTTTATATCGATTTTAAAAAGAGTAATTAAAAGTTAAAATGCTTGCTTTTAACTTTATGTTTTTTCCCTTTTTGTGAAGACTATTTGCAACAATCCAAAAAAAAAAAACTGGTGTTTTGGGAACTTTGTTGAAGATAGTATGTGGCTTTGGGTTTATATATTTAGATTGTCCTATTTAATTTTCTCCTAGTGTTTGTGATGTGGAGCATCTTTCATAATGATGTTGTATGCTCAACAACAGTTGCACATAATTTTATAGTAGTGTTTTTTTTTCTTTCCTCTGAAATAAGTCAAACTCTTGAAATCAAAGAAGACATGAATTATAATGAAATTAAGCTAGTACACTCTAAAGGAAATGTATGGGGTTTTTGGAATGGTGCATGTGAAAGGGAAAATTGTGGGGTTGGTATTGTCATTCTATTCCCTCACAATGTGGTTCTAAAACGTAAGTTGGGCATTGTGGTTACCTTTGTAGAAGTAGGTGAAGGTTTCTAAATGGATTGGTGTTTTCAAAATAATAATGGATTGGTTCAATGGAAAGGCGGATCCTAGAATTGTTCATTAAAAATCATGGGAAAGGAAGATCCAATAGCCACAAAAATAATTTGATTATCTTCAAATCCTTCAATATTACACAAAATCTTTAATTTTTTATGTTAGCATTTGTACATGTTCATAATTCAGCAATGGTGTGTTTTGTTATCAGTCATTTCCTTTAATATCTTTAATATTTCTTTTCGAGTGACAAGTTTGTCTTTCTTCTTTATGTATAACTGAAGCATATTTTGGTTTCTAAGATAAAATGTTTTATAAGAAATCAAGTGATTGTACTTTCATATTTCTATTCTCAGAATATAAAATATATGTTTTTGAAAAAAAATATAATTACAAGTAAAAAAGAAGGAAGATGTATACCTCTTATAATTTTAAAAATATCTCAACACAAAACTTAAATATTCTCTTTGGATATCCATGTGGAATAAATTAAATGTTTGGTAAACATCCATATGCATCAATCCATGATATGTATAAAAACACTTACTTCATGCTACATCTCATCTCGTATATTACTATGAATATTATATAATATTCCATAGAGATTAAATACCTACCATCCACCTAATAATTATTCATAATTAAATTGAAATTATTTAAGTGTTATTCCAAAATAGACACATGGTTTGATATGTGTGTGTGTGTGTGGCCTTTGTTTAGGTATATGTTTTAGTCAATTTTATTTGGAATACAACAAATATTTGTTAAAATTACACATTTAAGTTGTGTAGTCTGCATAATAAGTGGGGATTTTCAATGCACTATATTTATTTATGCATTCAAAAAATTAATATATCTATGTGTGAAGGGGCGGGGGGCTTAGAGAGGGGTCTCTTAAAAATAATGGAGAAAGTTGTTGTATTGTTTTGATTACATTTTTATTTAACATTTAGTTCCTATTATTCAAGAATCCTTTTTAACTCACTAAGTAAATGTACTCCTATATATTTGTATTATTTGATTTTTATCATTAATGTGAGACAACATTATGGTAGCACGAGGGTCTCCTTGCTTGAGGACTACATAATCACATTCAATTCGTTTTGTCTTCCTAATTCTGAGTTGGTACGGGAGTGTGAGGGTTGACTTGACCCCATGCAGCTAAGACTGGTGGGATGAGCCCTTGTCGCTTAAATTGACATGGTGAAGCTCTGTGGCTGAGAGGGACTAGTGAGCATGGAGCCCCCTTTGTTAGTGAGTGCAGGTGTGAATATATGATAACAGAGTGAATATTTTCCATATATATGTGTGGAGCTGTGTGATCGCATTGCAAGGATGAATTGTTTGTTTGAGCAAGTCATTGTCCTACACGGAGTGGATATTGGTGTGGACCAATGGATGTGATTTGAATTGGGATTTATTAGGAAAATAAAGGTCAGATCCAACCTTTGCACCCTCATTTAGTTGTACAATGCACAGGTTTGGTAGATTCTGTAGTTATATGAAGAAAAAGTGAGTAGATTTGGGCATTCTCTATCAAGGAAAATTTTACAGATTATGTATCCTTTATGAAGGAAAAGTGAGAAAATTTGTGCAACTTTTATTAAGGAAAAGTATGGAGATCCCAAAAAATTATAAAAAAAAATATTCTGTGCACTATGTTTGTGGTAAGAGTCTGTGGATTGTTGAGCCTTTCTCTAGATTTAATTTTAGCCAAGCATGGAGCCCTAGCCTGACCTTTGTTGGAGTTGTGGATCTGTTGATCAAGGATTCGTGGAGCTACTAGAGGTTATCATGAAGTATGGAGTAATAAGTTGTGCACTATTGCGATTGGTATTTTTTGGAAAAATAAGTAATCCACTTATTGAGACATACTTGAATGGGGTGAATAAATCAGATGGCACAAACTATGTTAACTGGAAATTCATGCTACAAACATTGCTGGAAGGCTATGGCATTTGGAGAATCACAAAGGGATAAGAAGAAAAACCCATTACAGGCACGACAATTGCATCAATTCAAGAGCACGAGAAGCGAGAGAAAAAATCAAGGTATTATTAAGGATGTATATTAAAGATAATATAACCCTTACATTCATTATTGTAAAACTCCTAGTGAAACCTAGACTACACTTAAGGATATGTACGAGACTAAGAATATAAATCAAGCTCTCTTCCAAAAAAATTAAGTTCATGTATATTAAAATGGAACAAAATTAATCTGTTAGTGATTTTGCTTCAGGAATTAAAAAATTTGAAAGATAATTTGGGAGACATAGGAGAATTAATACCTAGTAATGATCTTGTGTCAATCACTTTAAATGGAATGTCAAAGGACTATCAAATGTTTATAACAGGTCTTCTAGCAAGGGAGAAAGCTCCTACTTTTAAGGAATTGATAGGTATATTGATGCAGGAAGAAGGGAGAAAAAAATTTAAAGCCTCAGAATCCAAATTTAGAATCGTTGGTGAAAATAATTTCTTCAAAGGGAAATAAGGAGGAGGAGGTAAAGGTGGAAGTATATCTCAGAAAAGGCCAAATTAAGGTATGTCATCTTTCATAAATGAAATAAAATGTTTTTATTGTGGTAGAAGTCGGAATCTTGGCAGAGACTTCTCTAAGAATAAAAGTGATGAATCTAGGCATAATAAGAAGAGAAGGCATTAAGGACATTTTGCAAGAGAAGGCCTGAATTGTGATCTTAGAAATCTTGAGTTATTTATGTCTAATCTTGCATTATCTACTGAAATGGATGACGTGAATGTTTGGTTTGTGGTCTCTAGAGCTTCAATTCACATGACATGCAATAAGGATTGGTATGAAAACTTCAAAGAAATAAGCAATGACAAAAAAGCCTACATTGGAGATGATCGTGCACATCAGATCATGGGATATGGATATAGTCCAATGATGTTACCAAATGGAAGTTTCGGGTGTATTCATAATGTTATGTATATGCCTGGGATAAAGAAAAATATGATCTTTGTGCCGAACATCACATATCAAAATCTGAAGGTTGAATTATTCAAAACACATTTCATAGTAAAGGACTTCCTAGATCAGTAGATTGGCTTCAAGAGTCGGTGTTGGATGCTTGTACAATCTTCATGTCACCAACAAAATTCATCAAGCACTGACTTCTACAAAAATTTCGAAAGAAAGTCTTTGGTACCATAGTTATGGCCATATTAATTATCATGATTTTTCGTTGTTGTAGAAACAAATTAGGGTTGAAGGACTCCCTATGTTAAAGAATGAGTATGTTGCTTGTGAAGGTTGTGCAGTAGGAAAAAATCATAGAGCTGAATTCCACTTTAATTCTGATAGGAGAAGAAGATATGTATTAGAACTTCTGCATTCTGATGTTTGTGGACCTATGCAGACCATATCCCTAGGAGGTGCTTATTATTTTGTATTTTTTATTGACAATTGCACAAGGTACACAAGTGTCTACTTCCTTAGGAAAAAGAGTGATGTCTTTGAGTATTTTAAAGAATTCAAAAACATGGTAGAGAAGAAAACAGGAAGTTCATAAATATCCTTCGTTCAGATCAAGGGAGAGAATACAGGTCGGGGAACTTTGTCAATAACTACAAGGATCAGGGAATAGTGTAGGAATTTAGAGTACCCTACACTCCATAAAAGAACAATTTTGCAAAAAGGAAAAACGAAACATTGGTGGAGTCTGCAAGGAGTATGATCAAAGGTAAGAACATCTCAGATTATTTTTGGTGAGAGACCATTAGTACTATTATTTATTTAAAGAACGAAAGTCCAACAAGGTATCTTTATCTCAAGGCCCCATTCGAAGCCTTGCATGGTTTTAAACCAATAGTTGATCATTTGAGGGTATTTTGGTGTAAGTCATTTGCAGATATTCTGAAGTAGAACATAAAGAAACTTGATGCTAAAGGTACAAAATGTATTTTTTTAGGATATTGTTCATAATTTAAGGCATATAAAATGTTTTATCCATCGACACAAAAGGTATTTTCGATTAGAGATGTAATTTTCCATGAACAATAAAATGAAGGAAACAACACAATAGTTATGAAAAGTGGAACATACTTCCTGAAGTTGAAGACAATAAACTAGAAGAAGAAAATAGTGAGCAACAAAAGACTGAGGAAGAATCCAGTGATATGGACATCGCATGTAGTCAAAGCCCACCCAGAGGTGCTAAAATTAGTTTCCTCACATCAATGATCAAAAGCACATTTAAGGTGTATCAGTGTAGAGAATTTTTTGTTCCAATGCAAGAGAATGTGAAAATTTGATGATGGCTCAAAGGAGGTTGATGGTGCATTGTATAGGCAATTGGTTGGAATCTTGAATTATCTTATAAAAAATAGACCTCACATAGCATATTATGTTAGTGTGTTACGTTAGCTTTTTGCTAGACCTCTAGAAAGTCATTCAAGAGAAATGAAATATGTACTCATATATCTTAAAGGAACAATTGATATTGATCTTAAGTATTCTAATTCATTTGATATTGAGCTAACAGGTTACTCAAATTTAGATTGGGTTGTTAATCTGGATGATAGAGGATCTACTACAAGTTATGATTTTAGCATTGGATCTAGGATTGTTTCAATGAGCAATGAGAAGAAACCAATTATATAATCTGTCATCTACTGAGGTAGAGTATAAAGTTTTATGCACAAAAACATGTGAAGTTGCTTGGTTGAGGACAATTCTTCAAAGACATTAGAGAAGAGTAAAACAAGGGAACCATTATCAAATGTTACAACTAGAGCTTGATTAAGTTGGAAAATAATCCAATCTATCGTGATATAACAAAGAGTGTTGATGCCCAGTTTCATTTTGTTAGAGAGAAGATATAGTCTAAGAACATTGTTCTTGAATATTGTAATACTTGTGCAAATGTTGCTGATATTTTCACAAAGCCGCTTAAGAAGATGGAATTTGAATTGTTTAGGGAGATATTAGGTGTGGAGATTAATCCTTTCTCTATTAAGAGGGGGGCTTGGAAATAATGGAGGAAGTTGTTGTATTGTTTCAATTATGTTTTAATTTAGGATTTAGTTCCTATTATTTGGGAATTCATTTGATCTACTTAACTAAATGTACTCCTATAAATTAGTATTATTTGTTTTTTATCATTAATGTGAGACTCTGATAGTAGAAACTAAAGATAGTTTGCGAGCTAGTAAAATTAGTTAGGTCAGTAACTGGTCAAAGGTCAAATGTTGACATGTGGGGATTGGAATTGGTCATAGGTCAAACAGAGCAGAGTAAAAAAAATAGGGGCCAAGAAAATGACATTGTAGGGACTTGACGTAGATAAAAATGGCGTACATGAACGAACATTGGAAGGCAGATTTCATGTACATTGAGAATAGGGTAAACAAAAAAATTTAGCATGTGAGGGATAGTGTGAAAAAAAGTAGTTGGTGTAGGAAACTGGAGTAGAGAGAGGTGAGTTGGTCGTCGTTGTTGCAGGGTGAAATAATAATACCTATTTTTTTTAGAATTACATAATTTGGCAATAGGGATAGCTACAATGTGATTTTTTTGTCCATTGGGCATGGTTGTTGAAGGATGCCTAGGAGCATAGGTTAACAAGTAGTTAGGCTAGTAATAATGAGGTGTAGCCATGATAAGATAATGACATGCATTAGTGTTTGTTGCAACGAGTGCATCATCCAACAACCATAGAAGTGGCAATTTATTTCTCAAGTAAACTAGGAGATTGAAAGCCGACTAGTGAATTTCATGGGTGTTTGTTAGCATTCAATTGGGATTTGACTAGACTTTACATATTAAGCTTAGTTGAGTGCTTACGAGACTAGGAATATTTTCTTCATTTAAGCGTGCTTGATGGGACTTAACATATATTGTTGGAAATATTTGGTGAATATAAATACAATGGCTCTTTGGTTTGAAAGAAAATTTGGATGGAGCGTCAAATTTCCTACCTTGGAATGATAGGGTCACCTTGATTCTCTAACAAAAATTATTTATAGGATATTTTTGCAAAGGTGATACCTAAGCCGACAAATTCCAATGAGAAGAATAATCTAGAAAAGGTAGAGATGAAGGCACGAAAGGTACTCTTGGAAAAAGGTACTTATCTGAGAAGAGGTCAACCAAGGAATTGTTTAATTCTTTGGTGTGCCTATACGAGAGTAAGACCATTAACATGAAAATGGTGTTGAGGGACCATCTATGATATATGCAAATGACTAGATCTAACTTGGTGACAAATTACCTATTGAATATTACTCATATTCATGATCAAATTGTGGCAATGGAAAAAGATGTGGATGAACTAGAGTTATTGAACATGGTGCTGAGTGGCTTTCTAGAGACATGTGATATTTTTTCCAAAGAAATCTATGCTCGGGAGAAACATCACTCATTTGATAGGTTGTGGGATGTCTACATCCTAAAAGAGATGAGGGAGTAGTCAAGGGCCAAGTATAGAAAGCAAAAATGTGGCGATGAAATGACTTTCATTAGAAAGATATTAAAGATAAATAGAAAATTTCCGAGTGTGACTAAGGAGTTACCTTACTGTAGAAGATGAAGAAGAAGGACTTCACTAAGGTCGCGTTTTTTGCATGTCATAAGCAAGGATGTCATGTTTCATATTTTCCAAAGAAGAAGAAGGGTGGAAATGGTACGTAGTTAATGGTAGTTACATCAATAGATGCTTGGGTGGGAGATTTTGTCAAGAAGCTTGAGACAAATTTCACACTTACTTATTTCTTAGACTTCGTTTAGCACCATACTAGTCGCTATGTCACTATTGGATAGCTGAGCCATGTATCATGTAATAGGAGAACAAGAGTTGTTTGACATTGTGATAGATTAAGACTCAGAGATGCATGTGGAATTTGTTTTTTATAAAAAACATGCAATGAAGGGAGTTGGGAAATTGATATTATAGCTTGATTCATGAGGCATGTTGAAAGTGAAGCATGTTTTATGGGTGGTAGAACTTAGGAGACATTTACTTTTATTCTTTATGATAGAGAAGAAGGGGTTACTATATTTTTCCAACACATAAATGAATTGGTTAAATCCATTAGATCAAGCTCTGAAGATGATCATGCCATTAGAGTTAGGGTAGGAAAGTTATATAGGCTAAAGGGCTAGTTTATTTAAGCAATAGAAAACAACATAATAGTGAGAGAAAATGAGGAGTATAAAAATCCAAAGATTGAGTAGAATAGAGGGCGTTAGCTTGTAAATTTAGGTAGAAGGGACTAGTCAATAGATCGTTCCATGTCTATCAAGGATCTCTCATGGTATAATATGACTTTACACGATGTTTAGGAAAAAGGAACCCTCTACGAATAATTCTAGAGGAAGTAGGGCATTGAAGAATATTCCAAACGCATGGTAGGGAACGATTTTAGTTCAAAGGGAGAAACCATGCTATCAATTGGGGCATGGGACATTTTTTCAAGATTAGAGGTTGAACCAATTCTAGGTGGTCGAAGAACCTCCTTCGTTAAGAGGGAGTGTTGATGTTTGTAACTTGAGCAAGTACTTCTAAATTGACCTGACTGTATGGGCATTCAATAATTCACCAAAAGTATCTTTAGGATACTTTCACAAGTATTGAGTATGTTTTCTTGTAATTTAGCCTAAGTTTAACTTAGGAAAGACGCATAATTTATTATGTTTGATATTGACCTAAAGAAACGAAGGAAAAGTAGAAGTACTCATTTTAGTAATTAAGTTTTAACCTCAAACATCAATCTCAAGTGAGGTGAGACCTAACATTCATAGTTAATCACTTTAGAGATTAGAATTAAGGATTTAGCTCAATGAGAAGTTATAAAAGCAAAGCAAAAGAGAAGAGAAAGACATACCACACAGTGAGAAAAAGATTTAGTGGAGACATTTGTTCAAGTGTGCTATATGGAACGGTGCGACAAGGGGAACTAGATTAGACAAATCCCAGAGTTGATCAGATCCATATTTATTGTATATATTTCCTTTAATAAACCATTATCCCATAAAGAAAAACCAAGTAATTTCTAATTATTATTAATGATTTGATTTGGTTAAAAAATATATATATTCTAATGCTAAGAACCCAAACCCTGATAAAAATTTGAATTAATTGTGAAGTGTTTGGGTTAAAAAAATTAACATTATGTTTATCAAATCTTATACGTAAATCACTTTAATGAGTATCAAAATTAATATATAGTTTTGAATAAATTTTTGAAACCAAAAATAAATTTTTAAAATCTAATAAACTAATTTTTATTTTAAGGAATTTAGACTTCTGTGATCCATAATATTGTTTAGAGAATTTTCAATTACTTTTCTTTATTATATATAAAACTATAATTTTATTATTTATTTAAAATTATATTTTCTAATTTATGAATAAAGTGGAAAATTTGGTTCCAAATACAATAAATACTCTTACTACTTAAATGCGATATAATATCAATTGAATACTAAATAATCTTAAATGTGAGCCAAATTAATAACTTTTTTAATGTAAGAATTAATACATATTTTATATAAAGTCAATATTTTGGATTTTCTAATTAAAAAAATATTACACACGTTTATTAGTGGGAAGATCTCCTCCTCCACAGCAGTTCAAGTTTTGAAGTTGAATGTGACAGTTAATATAATTTTATTTAAGGATTTAGTGGGAAAACCATTGAGTTAATGGTTCTTTTATTTATATATCTATATATAAACTTTATTAATCAATATAAATATAATATCATATTAAGTTTATTATTAAATTAATTCAATTTTTAATATTATTTATAAAATTCATAGAGAATGAGTATGTGGAATATATATTTGTAAATTGAATTTTTTGTCTATAGTTTTAAATATTAACTATTAATTTTGAATTTGTTATATATTTTGGATGTTTTAAATAGTTTTAAAAAGAAAAATATTATATATAATATATAGAGTTGGATAATAATGTGAATTTCAAATTGTCCATAGAGCTTTGAATTGATGATAGAATTTGGGTAGTGTTAAGGCACTCCTTGTGATAAATAATTAGTTCAAATCCCTTGTGGGTGCTTACCTACCAAAAAAAGAATTTCATTGAATTATATAATTTTTATTCTATAATTTTGTATTTTTTATTTTCTAATATATATATATATATACTTATATAAATATAATATATAAAAATAAAAAAATAAATATATTGGGTGATTATGTCAAAAGAAACCATTCCAGCCATTTTAATATTATATCAAAACACATTGTTGCAGGAAATTATTTAACAAACAACTACTTATAACTATTTATGCAAACATGTACCCTTCCTAAGGATGAAAAGGAGTGGGGTGGTAGCTATTCCTTAATATACATATCTTTGAAGCTCATGGAAACCTTCTTTTTGTTGACATAAGGTTGATGGCTAGGCCCTACTCTTATGAGAGCCTGGGTTGGGATGGGTACCATGGGACCCTCCCTCCCACTTCTGAGTGATTACTCCCCCAATTACCTAGGTGAGTGAGATTTCACCTCCAAATTCCCCCTTGCACATGGATTCAAAGTTTCTATCAAATATTATTATGGTGTGTATAATGCCACCCTAATATACCTTGTTTTGCTACAAGGCTTGGGCAATGCATATCTTTACCTACATCCAATATTTTTCTTCAATTTAAAATAAATTAGTCTTGCTTGTGTGAGAATGAATCGATTCAAACACCAATCCTTAAACCTCCTTAATAATCTAGACCTCAGAAAGTCTCACCCTTCTCTCCCGCATCTCCCCACCTCTATTCAATTTCTTGTTTCCACTTCCAATCATTGATTATAGTTGTTTTTCTCATCCTCCCATGCCTCACCAACAACCCTCAATAAATGAGTGTGGTGAGTCAAGGAGGAATCCCTACCATCCCTCACACTTTGATTCCATTTTATCGTACCTTTAACTTAGCTATCAAAATGATCCATATGGATTATGCTAATTAAAAACCTCTTCAAAGTAGACGCCAATTGAAAAGGGACACCAAATGAGAGCAATATCAAATAGGGGAGGTCATACTTGTCCCCATCCACCTTGTGTCCTTCTCCAATTAAACTGAAACCTTCACCTACAAGAGCCCCCTTCGAACAGATACTTACTCTAGCCACAACCAAATGCAAGAATTAAAGAAAAAAGAAGAGGAGGAAGCTATGTCAGCAACAAATCATTAGGTGTGAGGAAGGTTGGTTTGCGGAACATGCCATTGTTCGTCCTTTTCGTCACTAATAAACTCAAGAGAATGCTAACTATAATCAATCAACCAACCAATGAGAACATTGAGGTTATGTCCATAAAAGGGGATGGATAAATCCTTCAATATTTATCATTAATTTTATCATAATGAACACATCTAAATCACACTTATATTTTCTTATAAAACTCGTGTTTTATGATGAATACCCGTTTTTAGAATCATTTTTTGACATAATATAATATTGTAGTAATGCTAATTCAAATTATAAGACAGTCACACTCCTCTCATCTTTCCCTATTA